>JACCIZ010000243.1:0-61750 GCA_025506415.1 Flaveria robusta
TGTGAAGGAACATGAAACTACTCGTATCCACTTAACAGATAAATTACAGTGGTGGAATAAGGTGATTACACGAACAACAAGAAAGTAATGTTTGAAGAATCAAAAGAAGTTAAATCAATGTAACATGATAAAGTAATAAGATTTTTTGTACGTTAATCAAATTTATGCAACTACATATTGGTGTATAAGAGAATTTTAGAAAGCATTACTAAATACATGGGAAAGGAACTATTTATACTAAAACATTAACAACTATAGTTCTATTATTTCAACGCACTTCTAAACAATCTAATCAAATATGATTATAATTATCATTAGAATCGCAACAATGAATCACAATGGAACATAGTATTATTAGTGTGATTCGAAACCAAACCGAACTATAACCGCACGAATAACTCCTAAAATCAATCCATTCCTGCCCGAAACTGATCACAAGACTCCATAACCATCTTCGAACACTCCTGCCTCAGAAATCCTCTAAATCCATCTTAATAACAACTGTTGATCTACAAAACCATTATTGACCATTAAGACAAGGAAACTAGTTGTAAAGGACCATGAAACTACTCGTATCCACTTATAAGAATGATTAATCAAATTACAGTGGTGAAATGAAGGTATTTAGACGAACAAGAAGAAACGTAATGTTTGATTGATCAACAAAGTTAAATCAATTTAACATGATAAAGTAAATAAGATTTTTTTGTACGTTATCAAATTTATGCAACTACTATTGGTGTATAAGAGAATTTTAGAAAGCATTACTAATACATGGGAAAGGAACTATTTACTAAACATTAAACAACTATAGTTCTATTGTTTCAACGCACTTCTAAACCAATCTAATCAAATATATTATAATTATCATTAGAATCGCGACAATGAATCACAAATGGAACATAGTATTATTAGTGTGATTCGAAACAAAACCGAACATATAACCGCACGAATAACTCCTAAAATCAATCCATTCCTACCCGAACTGATCACAAGACTCCATAACCATCTTCGAACACTCCTGCCTCAGAAATCCTCTAAATCCATCTTAATAACAACTGTTGATCTACAGAAACCATTATTGACCATTAAGACAAGGAAACTAGTTGTAAAGGACCATGAAACTACTCGTATCCACTTATAAGAATTTAATCAAATTACAGTGGTGAAATGAAGGTATTTAGACGAACAAGAAAACGTATGTTTGATTGATCAAAACAAAGTTAAATCAATGTAACATGATAAAGTAAATAAGATTTTTTGTACGTTAATCAAATTTATGCAACTACATAGGTGTATAAGAGAATTTTAGAAAGCATTACTAAATACATGGAAAGGAACTATTATACTAAAACATTAAACAACTATAGTTCTATTGTTTCAACGCACTTCTAAACCAATCTAATCAAATATTTATATAATTATCATCAGAATCGCAACAATGAATCACAAACGGAACATAGTATTATTAGTGTGATTCGAAACCAAAACCAAACATATAACCGCACGAATAACTCCAAAAATCAATTCATTCCTACCCGAAACTAATCAAAGACTCCATAAACATTTCAAACACTCCTGCCTCAGAATCCACTAAATCCATCTTAATAACAACTGTTGATCTACACAAACCATTATTGACCATTAAGGCAAGGAACCAGTTGTAAAGGACCATGAAACTACTCGTATCCACTTATAAGAATGAATAATCAAATTACAGTGGTGAAATGAAGGTATTTAGACGAACAAGAAGAAACGTAATGTTTGATTGATCAAAACAAAGTTAAATCAATGTAACATGATAAAGTAAATAAGATTTTCTTGTACGTTAATCAAATTTATGTACCTACATATTTGTGTATAAAAGAATTTTAAAAAGCATTACTAAATACATGGGAAAAGAACTATTTATACTCAAACATTAAACAACTATAGTTCTATTGTTTCAACGCACTTCTAAACCAATCTAATCAAATTTATATAATTATCATTAGAATCGCAACAATGAATCACAAACGGACATAGTATTATTAGTGTGATTCGAAACCAAAACCGAACATATAACCGCACGAATAACTCCTAAAATCAATCCATTCTACCCGAAATTAATCAGAAGACTCCATAAACATTTTCAAACACTCCTGCCTCAGAAATCCACTAAATCCATCTTAATAACAACTGTTGATCTACACAACCATTATTGACCATTAAGCAAGGAAACCAGTTGTAAAGGAACATGAAACTACTCGTATCCACTTATAAGATAAATTACAGTGGTGGAATAAGGTGATTAGACAACAACAAGAAAGTATGTTTGAAGAATCAAAAGGAAGTTAAATCAATGTAACATGATAAAGTAAATAAGATTTTTTGTACGTTAATCAAATTTATGCAACTACATATTGGTGTATAAGAGAATTTTAGAAAGCATTACTAATACATGGGAAAGGAACTATTATACTAAAACATTAAACAACTATAGTTCTATTATTTCAACGCACTTCTAAACCAATCTAATCAAATATGATTATAATTATCATTAGAATCGCAACAATGAATCACAAATGGAACATAGTATTATTAGTGTGATTCGAAACCAAAACCGAACATATAACCGCACGAATAACTCCTAAAATCAATCCATTCCTGCCCGAAACTGATCACAAGACTCCATAACCATCTTCGAACACTCCTGCCTCAGAAATCCTCTAAATCCATCTTAATAACAACTGTTGATCTACAGAAACCATTATTGACCATTAAGACAAGGAAACTAGTTGTAAAGGACCATGAAACTACTCGTATCCACTTATAAGAATGATAATCAAATTACAGTGGTGAAATGAAGGTATTTAGACGAACAAGAAGAACGTAATGTTTGATTGATCAAAACAAAGTTAAATCAATGTAACATGATAAAGTAAATAAGATTTTTTTGTACGTTAATCAATTTATGCAACTACATATTGGTGTATAAGAGAATTTTAGAAAGCATTACTAAATACATGGGAAAGGAACTATTTATACTAAAACATTAAACAACTATAGTTCTATTGTTTCAACGCACTTCTAAACCAATCTAATCAAATATTTATATATTATCATCAGAATCGCAACAATGAATCACAAACGGAACATAGTATTATTAGTGTGATTCGAAACCAAAACCGAACATATAACCGCACGAATAACTCCAAAAATCAATGCATTCCTACCCGAAACTATCAGAAGACTCCATAACATTTTCAAACACTCCTGCCTCAGAAATCCACTAAATCCATCTTAATAACAACTGTTGATCTACACAAACCATTATTGACCATTAAGCAAGGAAACCAGTTGTAAAGGACCATGAAACTACTCGTATCCACTTAACAAGAATCAATAATCAAATTACAGTGGTGGAATAAAGGTGATTAGACGAACAACAAGAATGGTAATGTTTGATGATCAAAAGGAAGTTAAATCAATGTAACATGATAAAGTAAATAAGATTTCTTGTACGTTAATCAAATTTATGCAACTACAGATTGTGTATAAGAGAATTTTAGAAAGCATTACTAAATACATGGGAAGGAACTATTTATACTAAAACATTAAACAACTATAGTTCTATTATTTCAACGCACTTCTAAACCAATCTAATCAAATATGATTATAATTATCATTAGAATCGCAACAATGAATCACAAATGGAACATAGTATTATTAGTGTGATTCGAAACCAAAACCGAACATATAACCGCACGAATAACTCCTAAAATCAATCCATTCCTGCCCGAAACTGATCACAAGACTCCATAACCATCTTCGAACACTCCTGCCTCAGAAATCCTCTAAATCCATCTTAATAACAACTGTTGATCTACAGAAACCATTATTGACCATTAAGGCAAGGAAACCAGTTGTAAATGACCATGAAACTACTCGTACCTACTTATAAGAATGATTAATCAAATTACAGTGGTGAAATGAAGGTATTTAGACGAACAAGAAGAAACGTAATGTTTGATTGATCAAAACAAAGTTAAATCAATGTAACATGATAAAGTAAATAAGATTTTTTTGTACGTTAATCAAATTTATGCAACTACATATTGGTGTATAACAGAATTTTAGAAAGCATTACTAAATACATGGGAAAGGAACTATTTATACTAAAACATTAAACAACTATAGTTCTATTGTTTCAACGCACTTCTAAACCAATCTAATCAAATATTTATAATTATCATCAGAATCGCAACAATGAATCACAAACGGAACATAGTATTATTAGTGTGATTCGAAACCAAAACCGAACATATAACCGCACGAATAACTCCTAAAATCAATGCATTCTTACCCGAAACTAATCAAAGACTCCATAACATTTTCAAACACTCCTGCCTCAGAAATCCACTAAATCCATCTTAATAACAACTGTTGATCTACACAAACCATTATTGACCATTAAGGCAAGGAAACCAGTTGTAAAGGACCATGAAACTACTCGTATCCACTTAACAAGAATCAATAATCAAATTACAGTGGTGGAATAAAGGTGATTAGACGAACAACAAGAATGTAATGTTTGATGAATCAAAAGGAAGTTAAATCAATGTAACATGATAAAGTAAATAAGATTTTCTTGTACGTTAATCAATTTATGCAACTACAGATTGGTGTATAAGAGAATTTTAGAAAGCATTACTAAATACATGGGAAAGGAACTATTTATACTAAACATTAAACAACTATAGTTCTATTATTTCAACGCACTTCTAAACCAATCTAATCAAATATTTATAATTATCATTAGAATCGCAACAATGAATCACAAATGGAACATAGTATTATTAGTGTGATTCGAAACCAAAACCGAACATATAACCGCACGAATAACTCCTAAAATCAATCCATTCCTGCCCGAAACTGATCACAAGACTCCATAACCATCTTCGAACACTCCTGCCTCAGAAATCATCTAAATCCATCTTAATAACAACTGTTGATCTACAAAAACCATTATTGACCATTAAGACAAGGAAACTAGTTGTAAAGGACCATGAAACTACTCGTATCCACTTATAAGAATGATTAATCAAATTACAGTGGTGAAATGAAGGTATTTAGACGAACAAGAAGAAACGTAATGTTTGATTGATCAAAACAAAGTTAAATCAATGTAACATGATAAAGTAAATAAGATTTTTTTGTACGTTAATCAAATTTATGCAACTACATATTGGTGTATAAGAGAATTTTAGAAAGCATTACTAAATACATGGGAAAGGAACTATTTATACTAAAACATTAAACAACTATAGTTCTATTGTTTCAACGCACTTCTAAACCAATCTAATCAAATATTATATAATTATCATCAGAATGCAACAATGAATCACAAACGGGGCATAGTATTATTAGTGTGATTCGAAACCAAAACCAAACATATAACCGCACGAATAACTCCAAAAATCAATTCATTCCTACCCGAAACTAATCAGAAGACTCCATAAACATTTTCAAACACTCCTGCCTCAGAAATCCACTAAATCCATCTTAATAACAACTGTTGATCTACACAAACCATTATTGACCATTAAGGCAAGGAAACCAGTTGTAAATGACCATGAAACTACTCGTATCCACTTATAAGAATGAATAATCAAATTACAGTGATGAAATGAAGGTATTTAGACGAACTAGAAGAAACGTAATGTTTGATTGATCAAAACAAAGTTAAATCAATGTAACATGATAAAGTAAATAAGATTTTCTTGTACGTTAATCAAATTTATGCAACTACATATTTGTGTATAAAAGAATTTTAGAAAGCATTACTAAATACATGGGAAAGGAACTATTTATACTAAAACATTAAACAACTATAGTTCTATTGTTTCAACGCACTTTTAAACCAATCTAATCAAATATTTATATAATTATCATTAGAATCGCAACAATGAATCACAAACGGAACATAGTATTATTAGTGTGATTCGAAACCAAAACCGAACATATAACCGCACGAATAACTCCTAAAATCAATGCATTCTTACCCGAAATTAATCAGAAGACTCCATAAACATTTTCAAACACTCCTGCCTCAGAAATCCACTAAATCCATCTTAATAACAACTGTTGATCTACACAAACCATTATTGACCATTAAGGCAAGGAAACCAGTTGTAAAGGAACATGAAACTACTCGTATCCACTTAACAAGAATCAATAATCAAATTACAGTGGTGGAATAAAGGTGATTAGACGAACAACAAGAATGGTAATGTTTGAAGAATCAAAAGGAAGTTAAATCAATGTAACATGATAAAGTAAATAAGATTTTCTTGTACGTTAATCAAATTTATGCAACTACAGATTGGTGTATAAGAGAATTTTAGAAAGCATTACTAAATACATGGGAAAGGAACTATTTATACTAAAACATTAAACAACTATAGTTCTATTATTTCAACGCACTTCTAAACCAATCTAATCAAATATGATTATAATTATCATTAGAATCGCAACAATGAATCACAAATGGAACATAGTATTATTAGTGTGATTCGAAACCAAAACCGAACATATAACCGCACGAATAACTCCTAAAATCAATCCATTCCTGCCCGAAACTGATCACAAGACTCCATAACCATCTTCGAACACTCCTGCCTCAGAAATCCTCTAAATCCATCTTAATAACAACTGTTGATCTACAAAACCATTATTGACCATTAAGACAAGGAAACTAGTTGTAAAGGACCATGAAACTACTCGTATCCACTTATAAGAATGATTAATCAAATTACAGTGGTGAATGAATGAAGGTATTTAGACGAACAAGAAGAAACGTAATGTTTGATTGATCAAAACAAAGTTAAATCAATGTAACATGATAAAGTAAATAAGATTTTTTTGTACGTTAATCAAATTTATGCAACTACATATTGGTGTATAAGAGAATTTTAGAAAGCATTACTAAATACATGGGAAAGGAACTATTTATACTAAAACATTAAACAACTATAGTTCTATTGTTTCAACGCACTTCTAAACCAATCTAATCAAATATTTATATAATTATCATCAGAATCGCAACAATGAATCACAAATGGAACATAGTATTATTAGTGTGATTCGAAACCAAAACCGAACATATAACCGCACGAATAACTCCTAAAATCAATCCATTCCTACCCGAAACTAATCAGAAGACTCCATAACATTTTCAACACTCCTGCCTCAGAAATCCTCTAAATCCATCTTAATAACAACTGTTGATCTACACAAACCATTATTGACCATTAAGACAAGGAAACCAGTTGTAAAGGACCATGAAACTACTCGTATCCACTTATAAGAATGAATAATCAAATTACAGTGGTGAAATGAAGGTATTTAGACGAACAAGAAGAAACGTAATGTTTGATTGATCAAAACAAAGTTAAATCAATGTAACATGATAAAGTAAATAAGATTTTCTTGTACGTTAATCAAATTTATGCAACTACATATTGGTGTATAAGAATTTTAGAAAGCATTACTAAATACATGGGAAAGGAACTATTTATACTAAAACATTAAACAACTATAGTTCTATTGTTTCAACGCACTTCTAAACCAATCTAATCAAATATTTATATAATTATCATTAGAATCGCAACAATGAATCACAAACGCAACATAGTATTATTAGTATGATTCGAAACCAAAACCGAACATATAACCGCACGAATAACTCCTAAAATCAATGCATTCTTACCCGAAATTAATCAGAAGACTCCATAAACATTTTCAAACACTCCTGCCTCAGAAATCCACTAAATCCATCTTAATAACAACTGTTGATCTACACAAACCATTATTGACCATTAAGGCAAGGAAACCAGTTGTGAAGGAACATGAAACTACTCGTATCCACTTAACAAGATAAATTACAGTGGTGGAATAAAGGTGATTACACGAACAACAAGAAAGTTAATGTTTGAAGAATCAAAAGGAAGTTAAATCAATGTAACATGATAAAGTAAATAAGATTTTTTTGTACGTTAATCAAATTTATGCAACTACATATTGGTGTATAAGAGAATTTTAGAAAGCATTACTAAATACATGGGAAAGGAACTATTTATACTAAAACATTAAACAACTATAGTTCTATTATTTCAACGCACTTCTAAACCAATCTAATCAAATATGATTATAATTATCATTAGAATCGCAACAATGAATCACAAATGGAACATAGTATTATTAGTGTGATTCGAAACCAAAACCGAACATATAACCGCACGAATAACTCCTAAAATCAATCCATTCCTGCCCGAAACTGATCACAAGACTCCATAACCATCTTCGAACACTCCTGCCTCAGAAATCCTCTAAATCCATCTTAATAACAACTGTTGATCTACAGAAACCATTATTGACCATTAAGACAAGGAAACTAGTTGTAAAGGACCATGAAACTACTCGTATCCACTTATAAGAATGATTAATCAAATTACAGTGGTGAAATGAAGGTATTTAGACGAACAAGAAGAAACGTAATGTTTGATTGATCAAAACAAAGTTAAATCAATGTAACATGATAAAGTAAATAAGATTTTTTTGTACGTTAATCAAATTTATGCAACTACATATTGGTGTATAAGAGAATTTTAGAAAGCATTACTAAATACATGGGAAAGGAACTATTTATACTAAAACATTAAACAACTATAGTTCTATTGTTTCAACGCACTTCTAAACCAATCTAATCAAATATTTATATAATTATCATCAGAATCGCAACAATGAATCACAAACGGAACATAGTATTATTAGTGTGATTCGAAACCAAAACCGAACATATAACCGCACGAATAACTCCTAAAATCAATGCATTCCTACCCGAAACTAATCAGAAGACTCCATAAACATTTTCAACACTCCTGCCTCAGAAATCCACTAAATCCATCTTAATAACAACTGTTGATCTACACAAACCATTATTGACCATTAAGGCAAGGAAACCAGTTGTAAAGGACCATGAAACTACTCGTATCCACTTAACAAGAATCAATAATCAAATTACAGTGGTGGAATAAAGGTGATTAGACGAACAACAAGAATGTAATGTTTGATGAATCAAAAGGAAGTTAAATCAATGTAACATGATAAAGTAAATAAGATTTTCTTGTACGTTAATCAAATTTATGCAACTACAGATTGGTGTATAAGAATTTTAGAAAGCATTACTAAATACATGGGAAAGGAACTATTTATACTAAAACATTAAACAACTATAGTTCTATTATTTCAACGCACTTCTAAACCAATCTAATCAAATATGATTATAATTATCATTAGAATCGCAACAATGAATCACAAATGGAACATAGTATTATTAGTGTGATTCGAAACCAAAACCGAACATATAACCGCACGAATAACTCCTAAAATCAATCCATTCCTGCCCGAAACTGATCACAAGACTCCATAACCATCTTCGAACACTCCTGCCTCAGAAATCCACTAAATCCATCTTAATAACAACTGTTGATCTACAGAACCATTATTGACCATTAAGACAAGGAAACTAGTTGTAAAGGACCATGAAACTACTCGTATCCACTTATAAGAATGAATAATCAAATTACAGTGGTGAAATGATGGTATTTAGACGAACAAGAAGAAACGTAATGTTTGATTGATCAAAACAAAGTTAAATCAATGTAACATGATAAAGTAAATAAGATTTTTTGTACGTTAATCAAATTTATGCAACTACATATTGGTGTATAAGAGAATTTTAGAAAGCATTACTAAATACATGGGAAAAGAACTATTTATACTAAAACATTAAACAACTATAGTTCTATTGTTTCAACGCACTTCTAAACCAATCTAATCAAATATTATATAATTATCATCAGAATCGCAACAATGAATCACAAACGGAACATAGTATTATTAGTGTGATTCGAAACCAAAACCGAACATATAACCGCACGAATAACTCCTAAAATCAATGCATTCTACCCGAAACTAATCAGAAGACTCCATAACATTTTCAAACACTCCTGCCTCAGAAATCCACTAAATCCATCTTAATAACAACTGTTGATCTACACAAACCATTATTGACCATTAAGGCAAGGAAACCAGTTGTAAAGGACCATGAAACTACTCGTATCCACTTAACAAGAATCAATAATCAAATTACAGTGGTGGAATAAAGGTGATTAGACGAACAACAAGAATGTAATGTTTGATGAATCAAAAGGAAGTTAAATCAATGTAACATGATAAAGTAAATAAGATTTTTTTGTACGTTAATCAAATTTATGCAACTACATATTGGTGTATAAGAGAATTTTAGAAAGCAATACTAAATACATGGGAAAAGAACTATTTATACTAATACATTAAACAACTATAGTTCTATTATTTCAACGCACTTCTAAACCAATCTAATCAAATATGATTATAATTATCATTAGAATCGCGACAATGAATCACAAATGGAACATAGTATTATTAGTGTGATTCGAAACCAAAACCGAACATATAACCGCACGAATAACTCCTAAAATCAATCCATTCCTGCCCGAAACTGATCACAAGACTCCATAACCATCTTCGAACACTCTTGCCTCAGAAATCCTCTAAATCCATCTTAATAACAACTGTTGATCTACAGAAACCATTATTGACCATTAAGACAAGGAAACTAGTTGTAAAGGACCATGAAACTACTCGTATCCACTTATAAGAATGATTAATCAAATTACAGTGGTGAAATGAAGGTATTTAGACGAACAAGAAGAAACGTAATGTTTGATTGATCAAAACAAAGTTAAATCAATGTAACATGATAAAGTAAATAAGATTTTTTTGTACGTTAATCAAATTTATGCAACTACATATTGGTGTATAAGAGAATTTTAGAAAGCATTACTAAATACATGGGAAAGGAACTATTTATACTAAAACATTAAACAACTATAGTTCTATTGTTTCAACGCACTTCTAAACCAATCTAATCAAATATTTATATAATTATCATCAGAATCGCAACAATGAATCACAAACGGAACATAGTATTATTAGTGTGATTCGAAACCAAAACCGAACATATAACCGCACGAATAACTCCTAAAATCAATGCATTCTTACCCGAAATTAATCAGAAGACTCCATAAACATTTTCAAACACTCCTGCCTCAGAAATCCACTAAATCCATCTTAATAACAACTGTTGATCTACACAAACCATTATTGACCATTAAGGCAAGGAAACCAGTTGTAAAGGAACATGAAACTACTCGTATCCACTTAACAAGAATCAATAATCAAATTACAGTGGTGGAATAAAGGTGATTAGACGAACAACAAGAATGGTAATGTTTGAAGAATCAAAAGGAAGTTAAATCAATGTAACATGATAAAGTAAATAACATTTTCTTGTACGTTAATCAAATATATGAAACTACAGATTGGTGTATAAGAGAATTTTAGAAAGCATTACTAAATATATGGGAAAGGAACTATTTATACTAAAACATTAAACAACTATAGTTCTATTATTTTAACGCACTTCTAAACCAATCTAATCAAATATGATTATAATTATCATTAGAATCGCAACAATGAATCACAAATGGAACATAGTATTATTAGTGTGATTCGAAACCAAAACCGAACATATAACCGCACGAATAACTCCTAAAATCAATCCATTCCTGCCCGAAACTGATCACAAGACTCCATAACCATCTTCGAACACTCCTGCCTCAGAAATCCACTAAATCCATCTTAATAACAACTGTTGATCTACAGAAACCATTATTGACCATTAAGACAAGGAAACTAGTTGTAAAGGACCATGAAACTACTCGTATCCACTTATAAGAATGATTAATCAAATTACAGTGGTGAAATGAAGGTATTTAGACGAACAAGAAGAAACGTAATGTTTGATTGATCAAAACAAAGTTAAATCAATGTAACATGATAAAGTAAATAAGATTTTTTTGTACGTTAATCAAATTTATGCAACTACATATTGGTGTATAAGAGAATTTTAGAAAGCATTACTAAATACATGGGAAAGGAACTATTTATACTAAAACATTAAACAACTATAGTTCTATTGTTTCAACGCACTTCTAAACCAATCTAATCAAATATTTATATAATTATCATCAGAATCGCAACAATGAATCACAAACGGAACATAGTATTATTAGTGTGATTCGAAACCAAAACCGAACATATAACCGCACGAATAACTCCTAAAATCAATGCATTCTGCCCGAAATAATCAGAAGACTCCATAACATTTCAAACACTCCTGCCTCAGAAATCCACTAAATCCATCTTAATAACAACTGTTGATCTACACAAACCATTATTGACCATTAAGGCAAGGAAACCAGTTGTAAAGGCCATGAAACTACTCGTATCCACTTAACAAGAATCAATAATCAAATTACAGTGGTGGAATAAAGGTGATTAGACGAACAACAAGAATGGTAATGTTTGATGAATCAAAAGGAAGTTAAATCAATGTAACATGATAAAGTAAATAAGATTTTCTTGTACGTTAATCAAATTTATGCAACTACAGATTGGTGCATAAGAGAATTTTAGAAAGCATTACTAAATACATGGGAAAGGAACTATTTATACTAAAACATTAAACAACTATAGTTCTATTATTTCAACGCACTTCTAAACCAATCTAATCAAATATGATTATAATTATCATTAGAATCGCAACAATGAATCACAAATGGAACATAGTATTATTAGTGTGATTCGAAACCAAAACCGAACATATAACCGCACGAATAACTCCTAAAATCAATCCATTCCTGCCCGAAACTGATCACAAGACTCCATAACCATCTTCGAACACTCCTGCCTCAGAAATCCTCTAAATCCATCTTAATAACAACTGTTGATCTACAGAAACCATTATTGACCATTAAGACAAGGAAACTAGTTGTAAAGGACCATGAAACTACTCGTATCCACTTATAAGAATGATAATCAAATTACAGTGGTGAAATGAAGGTATTTAGACGAACAAGAAGAAACGTAATGTTTGATTGATCAAAACAAAGTTAAATCAATGTAACATGATAAAGTAAATAAGATTTTTTTGTACGTTAATCAAATTTATGCAACTACATATTGGTGTATAAGAGAATTTTAGAAAGCATTACTAAATACATGGGAAAGGAACTATTTATACTAAAACATTAAACAACTATAGTTCTATTGTTTCAACGCACTTCTAAACCAATCTAATCAAATATTTATATAATTATCATCAGAATCGCAACAATGAATCACAAACGGAACATAGTATTATTAGTGTGATTCGAAACCAAAACCGAACATATAACCGCACGAATAACTCCTAAAATCAATGCATTCCTACCCGAAACTAATCAGAAGACTCCATAAACATTTCAAACACTCCTGCCTCAGAAATCCACTAAATCCATCTTAATAACAACTGTTGATCTACACAAACCATTATTGACCATTAAGGCAAGGAAACCAGTTGTAAAGGAACATGAAACTACTCGTATCCACTTAACAAGAATCAATAATCAAATTACAGTGGTGGAATAAAGGTGATTAGACGAACAACAAGAATGTAATGTTTGATAATCAAAAGGAAGTTAAATCAATGTAACATGATAAAGTAAATAAGATTTTCTTGTACGTTAATCAAATTTATGCAACTACAGATTGGTGTATAAGAGAATTTTAGAAAGCATTACTAAATACATGGGAAAGGAACTATTTATACTAAAACATTAAACAACTATAGTTCTATTATTTCAACGCACTTCTAAACCAATCTAATCAAATATGATTATAATTATCATTAGAATCGCAACAATGAATCACAAATGGAACATAGTATTATTAGTGTGATTCGAAACCAAAACCGAACATATAACCGCACGAATAACTCCTAAAATCAATCCATTCCTGCCCGAAACTGATCACAAGACTCCATAACCATCTTCGAACACTCCTGCCTCAGAAATCCTCTAAATCCATCTTAATAACAACTGTTGATCTACAAAACCATTATTGACCATTAAGACAAGGAAACTAGTTGTAAAGGACCATGAAACTACTCGTATCCACTTATAAGAATGATAATCAAATTACAGTGGTGAAATGAAGGTATTTAGACGAACAAGAAGAAACGTAATGTTTGATTGATCAAAACAAAGTTAAATCAATGTAACATGATAAAGTAAATAAGATTTCTTTGTACGTTAATCAAATTTATGCAACTACATATTGGTGTATAAGAGAATTTTAGAAAGCATTACTAAATACATGGGAAAGGAACTATTTATACTAAAACATTAAACAACTATAGTTCTATTGTTTCAACGCACTTCTAAACCAATCTAATCAAATATTTATATAATTATCATCAGAATCGCAACAATGAATCACAAACGGAGCATAGTATTGTTAGTGTGATTCGAAACCAAAACCGAACATATAACCGCACGAATAACTCCAAAAATCAATGCATTTCTACCCGAAACTAATCAGAAGACTCCATAAACATTTTCAAACACTCCTGCCTCAGAAATCCACTAAATCCATCTTAATAACAACTGTTGATCTACACAAACCATTATTGACCATTAAGGCAAGGAAACCAGTTGTAAAGGACCATGAAACTACTCGTATCCACTTATAAGAATGAATAATCAAATTACAGTGGTGAAATGAAGGTATTAAGACGAACAAGAAGAAACGTAATGTTTGATTGATCAAAACAAAGTTAAATCAATGTAACATGATAAAGTAAATAAGATTTTCTTGTACGTTAATCAAATTTATGCAACTACATATTTGTGTATAAAAGAATTTTAGAAAGCATTACTAAATACATGGGAAAGGAACTATTTATACTAAAACATTAAACAACTATAGTTCTATTGTTTCAACGCACTTTTAAACCAATCTAATCAAATATTTATATAATTATCATTAGAATCGCAACAATGAATCACAAACGCAACATAGTATTATTAGTATGATTCGAAACCAAAACCGAACATATAACCGCACGAATAACTCCTAAAATCAATGCATTCTTACCCGAAATTAATCAGAAGACTCCATAAACATTTTCAAACACTCCTGCCTCAGAAATCCACTAAATCCATCTTAATAACAACTGTTGATCTACACAAACCATTATTGACCATTAAGGCAAGGAAACCAGTTGTGAAGGAACATGAAACTACTCGTATCCACTTAACAAGAATCAATAATTAAATTACAGTGGTGGAATAAAGGTGATTACACGAACAACAAGAAAGTTAATGTTTGAAGAATCAAAAGGAAGTTAAATCAATGTAACATGATAAAGTAAATAAGATTTTCTTGTACGTTAATCAAATTTATGCAACTACAGATTGGTGTATAAGAGAATTTTAGAAAGCATTACTAAATACATGGGAAAGGAACTATTTATACTAAAACATTAAACAACTATAGTTCTATTATTTCAACGCACTTCTAAACCAATCTAATCAAATATGATTATAATTATCATTAGAATCGCAACAATGAATCACAAATGGAACATAGTATTATTAGTGTGATTCGAAACCAAAACCGAACATATAACCGCACGAATAACTCCTAAAATCAATCCATTCCTGCCCGAAACTGATCACAAGACTCCATAACCATCTTCGAACACTCCTGCCTCAGAAATCCACTAAATCCATCTTAATAACAACTGTTGATCTACACAAACCATTATTAACCATTAAGACAAGGAAACATTTGTAAAGGACCATGAAACTACTCGTATCCACTTAATAAGAATAAATAATCAAATTACAGTGGTGAAATGAAGGTATTTAGATGAACAAGAAGAAACGTAATGCTTGATTGATCAAAACAAAGTTAAATCAATGTAACATGATAAAGTAAATAAGATTTTCTTGTACGTTAATCAAATTTATGCAACTACATATTGGTGTATAAGAGAATTTTAGAAAGCATTACTAAATACATGGGAAAGGAACTATTTATACTAAAACATTAAACAACTATAGTTCTATTGTTTCAACGCACTTCTAAACCTATCTAATCAAATATTATTATAATTATCATCAGAATCGCAACAATGAATCACAAACGGAACATAGTATTATTAGTGTGATTCGAAACCAAAACCGAACATATAACCGCACGAATAACTCCTAAAATCAATGCATTCCTACCCGAAACTAATCAGAAGACTCCATAAACATTTTCAAACACTCCTGCCTCAGAAATCCACTAAATCCATCTTAATAACAACTGTTGATCTACACAAACCATTATTGACCATTAAGGCAAGGAAACCAGTTGTAAAGGACCATGAAACTACTCGTATCCACTTAACAAGAATCAATAATCAAATTACAGTGGTGGAATAAAGGTGATTAGACGAACAACAAGAATGGTAATGTTTGATGAATCAAAAGGAAGTTAAATCAATGTAACATGATAAAGTAAATAAGATTTTCTTGTACGTTAATCAAATTTATGCAACTACAGATTGGTGTATAAGAGAATTTTAGAAAGCATTACTAAATACATGGGAAAGGAACTATTTATACTAAAACATTAAACAACTATAGTTCTATTGTTTCAACGCACTTCTAAACCAATCTAATCAAATATGATTATAATTATCATTAGAATCGCAACAATGAATCACAAATGGAACATAGTATTATTAGTGTGATTCGAAACCAAAACCGAACATATAACCGCACGAATAACTCCTAAAATCAATCCATTCCTGCCCGAAACTGATCACAAGACTCCATAACCATCTTCGAACACTCCTGCCTCAGAAATCCTCTAAATCCATCTTAATAACAACTGTTGATCTACAGAAACCATTATTGACCATTAAGGCAAGGAAACCAGTTGTAAATGACCATGAAACTACTCGTACCCACTTATAAGAATGAATAATCAAATTACAGTGGTGAAATGAAGGTATTTAGACGAACTAGAAGAAACGTAATGTTTGATTGATCAAAACAAAGTTAAATCAATGTAACATGATAAAGTAAATAAGATTTTCTTGTACGTTAATCAAATTTATGCAACTATATATTTGTGTATAAAAGAATTTTAGAAAGCATTACTAAATACATGGGAAAGGAACTATTTATACTAAAACATTAAACAACTATAGTTCTATTGTTTCAACGCACTTCTAAACCAATCTAATCAAATATTCATATAATTATCATCAGAATCGCAACAATGAATCACAAACGGAACATAGTATTATTCGTGTGATTCGAAACCAAAACCGAACATATAACCGCACGAATAACTCCTAAAATCAATGCATTCTACCCGAAATAATCAGAAGACTCCATAAACATTTCAAACACTCCTGCCTCAGAAATCCACTAAATCCATCTTAATAACAACTGTTGATCTACACAAACCATTATTGACCATTAAGGCAAGGAAACCAGTTGTAAAGGACCATGAAACTACTCGTATCCACTTAACAAGAATCAATAATCAAATTACAGTGGTGGAATAAAGGTGATTAGACGAACAACAAGAATGGTAATGTTTGATGAATCAAAAGGAAGTTAAATCAATGTAACATGATAAAGTAAATAAGATTTTCTTGTACGTTAATCAAATTTATGCAACTACAGATTGGTGTATAAGAGAATTTAGAAAGCATTACTAAATACATGGGAAAGGAACTATTTATACTAAAACATTAAACAACTATAGTTCTATTATTTCAACGCACTTCTAAACCAATCTAATCAAATATGATTATAATTATCATTAGAATCGCAACAATGAATCACAAATGGAACATAGTATTATTAGTGTGATTCGAAACCAAAACCGAACATATAACCGCACGAATAACTCCTAAAATCAATCCATTCCTGCCCGAAACTGATCACAAGACTCCATAACCATCTTCGAACACTCCTGCCTCAGAAATCACTAAATCCATCTTAATAACAACTGTTGATCTACAAAACCATTATTGACCATTAAGACAAGGAAACTAGTTGTAAAGGACCATGAAACTACTCGTATCCACTTATAAGAATGATAATCAAATTACAGTGGTGAAATGAAGGTATTTAGACGAACAAGAAGAAACGTAATGTTTGATTGATCAAAACAAAGTTAAATCAATGTAACATGATAAAGTAAATAAGATTTTTTTGTACGTTAATCAAATTTATGCAACTACATATTGGTGTATAAGAGAATTTTAGAAAGCATTACTAAATACATGGGAAAGGAACTATTTATACTAAAACATTAAACAACTATAGTTCTATTGTTTCAACGCACTTCTAAACCAATCTAATCAAATATTATATAATTATCATCAGAATCGCAACAATGAATCACAAACGGAACATAGTATTATTAGTGTGATTCGAAACCAAAACCGAACATATAACCGCACGAATAACTCCTAAAATCAATCATTCCTACCCGAAACTAATCAGAAGACTCCATAAACATTTTCAAACACTCCTGCCTCAGAAATCCACTAAATCCATCTTAATAACAACTGTTGATCTACACAAACCATTATTGACCATTAAGGCAAGGAAACCAGTTGTAAAGGACCATGAAACTACTCGTATCCACTTATAAGAATGAATAATCAAATTACAGTGGTGAAATGAAGGTATTAAGACGAACAAGAAGAAACGTAATGTTTGATTGATCAAAACAAAGTTAAATCAATGTAACATGATAAAGTAAATAAGATTTTTTTGTACGTTAATCAAATTTATGCAACTACATATTGGTGTATAAAAGAATTTTAGAAAGCATTACTAAATACATGGGAAAGGAACTATTTATACTAAAACATTAAACAACTATAGTTCTATTGTTTCAACGCACTTTTAAACCAATCTAATCAAATATTTATATAATTATCATTAGAATCGCAACAATGAATCACAAATGGAACATAGTATTATTAGTGTGATTCAAAACCAAAACCGAACATATAAGCGCACGAATAACTCCTAAAATCAATCCATTCCTGCCCGAAACTGATCACAAGACTCCATAACCATCTTCGAACACTCCTGCCTTAGAAATCCTCTAAATCCATCTTAATAACAACTGTTGATCTACAGAAACCATTATTGACCATTAAGACAAGGAAACTTGTTGTAAAGGACCATGAAAATACTAGTATCCACTTATAAGAATGAATAATCAAATTACAATGGTGGAATGAAGGTAATTAGACGAACAACTAGAATGGTAATGTTTGATGAATCAAAAGGAAGTTTAATCAATGTAACATGATAAAGTAAATAAGATTTTCTTGTACGTTAATCAAATATATGAAACTACAGATTGGTGTATAAGAGAATTTTAGAAAGCATTACTAAATACATGGGAAAGGAACTATTTATACTAAAACATTAAACAACTATAGTTCTATTATTTTAACGCACTTCTAAACCAATCTAATCAAATATGATTATAATTATCATTAGAATTGCAACAATGAATCACAAATGGAACATAGTATTATTAGTGTGATTCGAAACCAAAACCGAACATATAACCGCACGAATAACTCCTAAAATCAATCCATTCCTGCCCGAAACTGATCACAAGACTCCATAACCATCTTCGAACACTCCTGCCTCAGAAATCCTCTAAATCCATCTTAATAACAACTGTTGATCTACAGAAACCATTATTGACCATTAAGACAAAGAAACTAGTTGTAAAGGACCATGAAACTACTCGTATCCACTTATAAGAATGAATAATCAAATTACAGTGGTGAAATGAAGGTATTTAGACGAACAAGAAGAAACGTAATGTTTGATTGATCAAAACAAAGTTAAATCAATGTAACATGATAAAGTAAATAAGATTTTTTTGTACGTTAATCAAATTTATGCAACTACATATTGGTGTATAAGAGAATTTTAGAAAGCATTACTAAATACATGGGAAATGAACTATTTATACTAAAACATTAAACAACTATAGTTCTATTGTTTCAACGTACATCTAAACCAATCTAATCAAATATTTATATAATTATCATCAGAATCGCAACAATTAATCACAAACAGAACATAGTATTATTAGTATGATTCGAAACCAAAACCGAACATATAACCGCACGAATAACTCCTAAAATCAATGCACCCTACCCGAAACTAATCAGAAGACTCCATAAACATTTTCAAACACTCCTGCCTCAGAAATCCACTAAATCCATCTAAATAACAACTGTTGATCTACACAAACCATTATTGACCATTAAGGCAAGGAAACCAGTTGTAAAGGACCATAAAACTACTCGTATCCACTTAACAAGAATCTATAATCAAATTACAGTGGTGGAATAAAGGTGATTAGACGAACAACAAGAATGGTAATGTTTGATGAATCAAAAGGAAGTTAAATCAATGTAACATGATAAAGTAAATAAGATTTTCTTGTACGTTAATCAAATTTATGCAACTACAGATTGGTGTATAAGAGAATTTTAGAAAGCATTACTAAATACATGGGAAAGGAACTATTTATACTAAAACATTAAACAACTATAGTTCTATTATTTCAACGCACTTCTAAACCAATCTAATCAAATATGATTATAATTATCATTAGAATCGCAACAATGAATCACAAATGGAACATAGTATTATTAGTGTGATTCGAAACCAAAACCGAACATATAACCGCACGAATAACTCCTAAAATCAATCCATTCCTGCCCGAAACTGATCACAAGACTCCATAACCATCTTCGAACACTCCTGCCTCAGAAATCCTCTAAATCCATCTTAATAACAACTGTTGATCTACAGAAACCATTATTGACCATTAAGACAAGGAAACTAGTTGTAAAGGACCATGAAACTACTCGTATCCACTTATAAGAATGATTAATCAAATTACAGTGGTGAAATGAAGGTATTTAGACGAACAAGAAGAAACGTAATGTTTGATTGATCAAAACAAAGTTAAATCAATGTAACATGATAAAGTAAATAAAAATTTTTTGTACGTTAATTAAATTTATGCAACTACATATTGGTGTATAAGAGAATTTTAGAAAGCATTACTAAATAAATGGAAAAAGAACTATTTATACTAAAACATTAAACAACTATAGTTCTATTGTTTCAACGCACTTCTAAACCAATCTAATCAAATATTTATATAATTATCATCAGAATCGCAACAATGAAGCACAAACGGAACATAGTATTATTAGTGTGATTCGAAACCAAAACCGAACATATAACCGCACGAATAACTCCTAAAATCAATGCATTCTTACCCGAAATTAATCAGAAGACTCCATAAACATTTTCAAACACTCCTGCCTCAGAAATCCACTAAATCCATCTTAATAACAACTGTTGATCTACACAAACCATTATTGACCATTAAGGCAAGGAAACTAGTTGTAAAGGACCATAAAACTACTCGTATCCACTTAACAAGAATCAATAATCAAATTACAGTGGTGGAATAAAGGTGATTAGACGAACAACAAGAATGGTAATGTTTGAAGAATCAAAAGGAAGTTAAATCAATGTAACATGATAAAGTAAATAAGATTTTCTTGTACGTTAATCAAATTTATGCAACTACAGATTGGTGTATAAGAGAATTTTAGAAAGCATTACTAAATACATGGGAAAGGAACTATTTATACTAAAACATTAAACAACTATAGTTCTATTATTTCAACGCACTTCTAAACCAATCTAATCAAATATGATTATAATTATCATTAGAATCGCAACAATGAATCACAAATGGAACATAGTATTATTAGTGTGATTCGAAACCAAAACCGAACATATAACCGCACGAATAACTCCTAAAATCAATCCATTCCTGCCCGAAACTGATCACAAGACTCCATAACCATCTTCGAACACTCCTGCCTCAGAAATCCTCTAAATCCATCTTAATAACAACTGTTGATCTACAGAAACCATTATTGACCATTAAGACAAGGAAACTAGTTGTAAAGGACCATGAAACTACTCGTATCCACTTATAAGAATGATTAATCAAATTACAGTGGTGAAATGAAGGTATTTAGACGAACAAGAAGAAACGTAATGTTTGATTGATCAAAACAAAGTTAAATCAATGTAACATGATAAAGTAAATAAGATTTTTTTGTACGTTAATCAAATTTATGCAACTACATATTAGTGTATAAGAGAATTTTAGAAAGCATTACTAAATACATGGGAAAGGAACTATTTATAGTAAAACATTAAACAACTATAGTTCTATTGTTTCAACGCACTTCTAAACCAATCTAATCAAATATTTATATAATTATCATCAGAATGGCAACAATGAATCACAAACGGGGCATAGTATTATTAGTGTGATTCGAAACCAAAAACAAACATATAACCGCACGAATAACTCCAAAAATCAATTCATTCCTACCCGAAAGTAATCAGAAGACTCCATAAACATTTTCAAACACTCCTGCCTCAGAAATCCACTAAATCCATCTTAATAACAACTATTGATTTACACAAACCATTATTGACCATTAAGGCAAGGAAACCAGTTGTAAATGACCATGAAACTACTCGTATCCACTTATAAGAATGAATAATCAAATTACAGTGATGAAATGAAGCTATTTAGACGAACTTGAAGAAACGTAATGTTTGATTGATCAAAAAAAAGGTAAATCAATGTAACATGATAAAGTAAATAAGATTTTCTTGTACGTTAATCAAATTTATGCAACTACATATTTGTGTATAAAAGAATTTTAGAAAGCATTACAAAATACATGGGAAAGGAACTATTTATACTAAAACATTAAACAACTATAGTTCTATTGTTTCAACGCACTTTTAAACCAATCTAATCAAATATTTATATAATTATCATCAGAATCGCAACAATGAATCACAAACGCAACATAGTATTATTAGTGTGATTCGAAACCAAAACCGAACATATAACCGCACGAATAACTCATAAAATCAATCCATTCCTACCCGAAACTGATCAGAAGACTCCATAACCATCTTCAAACACTCCTGCCAGCAAAATCCACTAAATCCATCTTAATAACAACTGTGGATCTACAGAAGCCATTATTGACCATTAAGACAAGGAAACCAGCTGTAAAGGACCATGAAACTACTTGTATCCACTTAATAATAATCAATAATCAAATTACAGTGGTGCAATGAAGGTGATTAGATGAACAACAAGAATGGTAATGTTTGATGAATCAAAAGGAAGTTAAATCAATGTAACATGATAAAGTAAATAAGATTTTCTTGTACGTTAATCAAATTTATGCAACTACAGATTGGTGTATAAGAGAATTTTAGAAAGCATTACTAAATACATGGGAAAGGAACTATTTATACTAAAACATTAAACAACTATAGTTCTATTGTTTCAACGCACTTCTAAACCAATCTAATCAAATATGATTATAATTATCATCAGAATCGCAACAATGAATCACAAAAGGAACATAATATTATTAGTGTGATTCGAAACCAAAACCGAACATATAACCGCACGAATAACTCCTAAAATCAATGCATTCCTACCCGAAACTAATCAGAAGACTCCATAAACATTTTCAAACACTCCTGCCTCAGAAATCCACTAAATCCATCTTAATAACAACTGTTGATCTACACAAACCATTATTGACCATTAAGGCAAGGAAACCAGTTGTAAAGGACCATAAAACTACTCGTATCCACTTAACAAGAATCTATAATCAAATTACAGTGGTGGAATAAAGGTGATTAGACGAACAACAAGAATGGTAATGTTTGATGAATCAAAAGGAAGTTAAATCAATGTAACATGATAAAATAAATAAGATTTTCTTGTACGTTAATCAAATTTATGCAACTACAGATTGGTGTATACGAGAATTTTAGAAAGCATTACTAAATACATGGGAAAGGAACTATTTATACTAAAACATTAAACAACTATAGTTCTATTATTTCAACGCACTTCTAAACCATTCTAATCAAATATGATTATAATTATCATCAGAATCGCAACAATGAATCACAAATGGAACATAATATTATTAGTGTGATTCGAAACCAAAACCGAACATATAACCGCACGAATAACTCCTAAAATCAATCCATTCCTGCCCGAAACTGATCAGTAGACTCCATAACCATCTTCGAACACTCTTGCCTCAGAAATCCTCTAAATCCATCTTAATAACAACTGTTGATATACAGAAACCATTATTGACCATTAAGACAAGGAAACTAGTTGTAAAGGACCATGAAACTACTCGTATCCACTTATAAGAATGAATAATCAAATTACAGTGGTGGAATGAAGGTATTAGACGAACAACAAGAATGGTAATGTTTGATGAATCAAAAGGAAGTTAAATCAATGTAACATGATAAAGTAAATAAGATTTTCTTGTACGTTAATCAAAATTATGCAACTACATATTGGTGTATAAGAGAATTTTAAGAAAGCATTACTAAATACATGGGAAAGGAACTATTTATACTAAAACATTAAACAACTATAGTTCTATTGTTTCAACGCACTTCTAAACCAATCTAAACAAATTTGATTATAATTATCATTCGAATCGCAACAATGAATCTCAAATGAAACATAGTATCATTAGTGTGATTCGAAACCAAAACCGAACATATAATCGCACGAATAACTCCTAAAATCAATGCATTCCTACCCGAAACTAATCAGAAGACTCCATAAACATTTTCAAACACTCCTGCCTCAGAAATCCACTAAATCCATCTTAATAACAACTGTTGATCTACACAAACCATTATTGACCATTAAGGCAAGGAAACCAGTTGTAAAGGACTATAAAACTACTCGTATCCACTTAGCAAGAATCAATAATCAAATTACTGTGGTGGAATAAAGGTGATTAGACAAACAACAAGAATTGTAATGTTTGATGAATCAAAAGGAAGTTAAATTAATGTAACATGATAAAATAAATAAGATTTTCTTGTACGTTAATCAAATTTATGCAACAACAGATTGGTGTATAAGAGAATTTTAGAAAGCATTACTAAATACATGGGAAAGAAACTATTTATACTAAAACATTAAACAACTATAGTTCTATTATTTCAACGCACTTCTAAACCATTCAAATCAAATATGATTATAATTATCATCAGAATCGCAACAATGAATCACAAATGGAACATAATATTATTAGTGTGATTCGAAACCAAAACCGAGCATATAACCGCACAAATAACTCCTAAAATCAATCCATTCTTGCCCGAAACTGATCAAAAGACTCCATAACCATCTTCGAACACTCCTACTAGCGAAATCCACTAAATCCATCTAAATAACAACTGTGGATCTACAGAAGCCATTATTGACCATTAAGACAAGGAAACTAGTTGTAAAGGACCATAAAACTACTCGTATCCACTTAATAAGAATCAATAATCAAATTACGGTGGCGGAATGAAGGTAATTAGATGAACAACAAGAAACGTAATGTTTGATGAATCAAAAGGAAGTTAAATCAATGTAACATGATAAAGTAAATAAGATTTTCTTGTACGTTAATCAAATGTATGCAACTACAGATTGGTGTATAAGAGAATTTAAGAAAGCATTACTAAATACATGGAAAAGGAACTATTTATACTAAAACATTAAACAACTATAGTACTATTGTTTCAACGCACTTCTAAACCAATCTAATCAAATATGATTATAATTATCATTAGAATCGCAACAATGAATCACAAATGGAACATAGTATTATTAGTGTGATTCGAAACCAAAACCGAACATATAACCGCACGAATAACTCCTAAAATCAATCCATTCCTACCCGAAACTGATCAGAAGACTCCATAACCATCTTCGAACACTCCTGCCTCAGAAATCCACTAAATCCATCTTAATAACAACTGTTGATCTACACAAACCATTATTGACCATTAAGACAAGGAAACATTTGTAAAGGACCATGAAACTACTCGTATCCACTTAATAAGAATCAATAATCAAATTACAGTGGTGGAATGAAGGTATTTAGACGAACAAGAAGAAACGCAATGTTTGATGGATCAAAACGAAGTTAAATCAATGTAACATGATAAAGTAAATAAGATTTTCTTGTACGTTAGTAAAATTTATGCAACTATAGATTGGTGTATAAGAGAATTTAAGAAAGCATTACTAAATACATGGGAAAGGAACTATTTATACTAAAACATTAAACAACTATAGTTCTATTGTTTCAACGTACTTCTAAACCAATCTAATCAAATATTTATATAATTATCATCAGAATCGCAACAATGAATCACAAACGGAACATAGTATTATTAGTATGATTCGAAACCAAAACCGAACATATAACCGCACGAATAACTCCTAAAATCAATGCATTCCTACCCGAAACTAATCAGAAGACTCCATAAACATTTTCAAACACTCCTGCCTCAGAAATCCACTAAATCCATCTTAATAACAACTGTTGATCTACACAAACCATTATTGACCATTAAGGCAAGGAAACCAGTTGTAAAGGACCATAAAACTACTCGTATCCACTTAACAAGAATCAATAATCAAATTACAGTGGTGGAATAAAGGTGATTAGACGAACAACAAGAATGGTAATGTTTGATGAATCAAAAGGAAGTTAAATCAATGTAACATGATAAAGTAAATAAGATTTTCTTGTACGTTAATCAAATTTATGCAACTACAGATTGGTGTATAAGAGAATTTTAGAAAGCATTACTAAATACATGGGAAAGGAACTATTTATACTAAAACATTAAACAACTATAGTTCTATTATTTCAACGCACTTCTAAACCAATCTAATCAAATATGATTATAATTATCATTAGAATCGCAATAATGAATCACAAATGGAACATAGTATTATTAGTGTGATTCGAAACCAAAACCGAACATATAACCGCACGAATAACTCCTAAAATCAATCCATTCCTGCCCGAAACTGATTAGAAGACTCCATAACCATCTTCGAACACTCCTGCCTCAGAAATCCTCTAAATCCATCTTAATAACAATTGTTGATGTACAGAAACCATTATTGACCATTAAGAAAAGAAAACTAGATGTAAAGGACCATGAAACTACTCGTATCCACTTATAAGAATAAATAATCAAATTACAGTGGTGAAATGAAGGTATTTAGATGAACAAGAAGAAACGTAATGCTTGATTGATCAAAACAAAGTTAAATCAATGTAACATGATAAAGTAAATAAGATTTTCTTGTACGTTAATCAAATTTATGCAACTACATATTGGTGTATAAGAGAATTTTAGAAAGCATTACTAAATACATGGGAAAGGAACTATTTATACTAAAACATTAAACAACTATAGTTCTATTGTTTCAACGCACTTCTAAACCAATCTAATCAAATATTTATATAATTATCATCAGAATCGCAACAATGAATCACAAACGGAGCATAGTATTATTAGTGTGATTCGAAACCAAAACCGAACATATAACCGCACGAATAACTCCTAAAATCAATGCATTCCTACCCGAAACTAATCAGAAGACTCCATAAACATTTTCAAACACTCCTGCCTCAGAAATCCACTAAATCCATCTTAATAACAACTGTTGATCTACACAAACCATTATTGACCATTAAGGCAAGGAAACCAGTTGTAAAGGACCATGAAAGTACTCGTATCCACTTAACAAGAATCAATAATCAAATTACAGTGGTGGAATAAAGGTGATTAGACGAACAACAAGAATGGTAATGTTTGATGAATCAAAAGGAAGTTAAATCAATGTAACATGATAAAATAAATAAGATTTTCTTGTACGTTAATCAAATTTATGCAACAACAGATTGGTGTATAAGAGAATTTTAGAAAGCATTGCTAAATACATGGGAAAGAAACTATTTATACTAAAACATTAAACAACTATAGTTCTATTATTTCAACGCACTTCTAAACCATTCTAATCAAATATGATTATAATTATCATCAGAATCGCAACAATGAATCACAAACGGAACATAGTATTATTAGTGTGATTCGAAACCGAAACCGAACATATAACCGCACAAATAACTCCTAAAATCAATCCATTCTTGCCCGAAACTGATCAGAAGACTCCGTAACCATCTTCGAACACTCCTACTAGCGAAATCCACTAAATCCATCTAAATAACAACTGTGGATCTACAGAAGCCATTATTGACCATTAAGACAAGGAAACTAGTTGTAAAGGGCCATAAAACTACTCGTATCCACTTCATAAGATTCAATAATCAAATTACGGTGGCGGAATGAAGGTAATTAGATGAACAACAAGAAACGTAATGTTTGATGAATCAAAAGAAGTTAAATCAATGTAACATGATAAAGTAAATAAGATTTTCTTGTACGTTAATCAAAATTATGCAACTACAGATTGGTGTATAAGAGAATTTAGAAAGCATTACTAAATACATGGGAAAGAACTATTTATACTAAAACATTAAACAACTATAGTTCTATTGTTTCAACGCACTTCTAAACCATTCTAATCAAATATGATTATAATTATCATTAGAATCGCAACAATGAATCACAAATGGAACATAGTATTATTAGTGTGATTCGAAACCAAAACTAAACATATAACCGCACGAATAACTCCTAAAATCAATCCATTCCTACCCGAAACTGATCAGAAGACTCCATAACCATCTTCGAACACTCCTGCCTCAGAAATCCACTAAATCCATCTTAATAACAACTGTTGATCTACACAAACCATTATTGACCATTAAGACAAGGAAACATTTGTAAAGGACCATGAAACTACTCGTATCCACTTAATAAGAATCAATAATCAAATTACAGTGGTGGAATGAAGGTATTTAGACGAACAAGAAGAAACGCAATGTTTGATGGATCAAAACGAAGTTAAATCAATGTAACATGATAAAGTAAATAAGATTTTCTTGTACGTTAATCAAATTTATGCAACTACATATTTGTGTATAAGAGAATTTTAGAAAGCATTACTAAATACATGGGAAAGGAACTATTTATACTAAAACATTAAACAACTATAGTTCTATTGTTTTAACGCACTTCTAAACCAATCTAATCAAATATTTATATAATTATCATCAGAATCGCAACAATGAATCACAAACGGAACATAGTATTATTAGTATGATTCGAAACCAAAACCGAACATATAACCACACGAATAACTCCTAAAATCAATGCATTCCTACCCGAAACTAATCAGAAGACTCCATAAACATTTTCAAACACTCCTGCCTCAGAAATCCACTAAATCCATCTTAATAACAACTGTTGATCTACACAAACCATTATTGACCATTAAGGCAAGGAAACCAGTTGTAAAGGACCATGAAACTACTCGTATCCACTTAACAAGAATCAATAATCAAATTACAGTGGTGGAATAAAGGTGATTAGACGAACAACAAGAATGGTAATGTTTGATGAATCAAAAGGAAGTTAAATCAATGTAACATGATAAAGTAAATAAGATTTTCTTGTACGTTAATCAAATTTATGCAACTACAGATTGGTGTATAAGAGAATTTTAGAAAGCATTACTAAATACATGGGAAAGGAACTATTTATACTAAAACATTAAACAACTATAGTTCTATTATTTCAACGCACTTCTAAACCAATCTAATCAAATATGATTATAATTATCATTAGAATCGCAACAATGAATCACAAATGGAACATAGTATTATTAGTGTGATTCGAAACCAAAACCGAACATATAACCGCACGAATAACTCCTAAAATCAATCCATTCCTGCCCGAAACTGATTAGAAGACTCCATAACCATCTTCGAACACTCCTGCCTCAGAAATCCTCTAAATCCATCTTAATAACAACTGTTGATCTACAGAAACCATTATTGACCATTAAGACAAGGAAACTAGTTGTAAAGGACCATGAAACTACTCGTATCCACTTATAAGAATGAATAATCAAATTACAGTGGTGAAATGAAGGTATTTAGACGAACAAGAAGAAACGTAATGTTTGATGATCAAAACAAAGTTAAATCAATGTAACATGATAAAGTAAATAAGATTTTCTTGTACGTTAATCAAATTTATGCAACTACATATTGGTGTATAAGAGAATTTTAGAAAGCATTACTAAATACATGGGAAAGGAACTATTTATACTAAAACATTAAACAACTATAGTTCTATTGTTTCAACGCACTTCTAAACCAATCTAATCAAATATTTATATAATTATCATCAGAATCGCAACAATGAATCACAAACGGAACATAGTATTATTAGTGTGATTCGAAACCAAAACCGAACATATAACCGCACGAATAACTCCTAAAATCAATGCATTCCTACCCGAAACTAATCAGAAGACTCCATAAACATTTCAAACACTCCTGCCTCAGAAATCCACTAAATCCATCTTAATAACAACTGTTGATCTACACAAACCATTATTGACCATTAAGGCAAGGAAACCAGTTGTAAAGGACCATGAAACTACTCGTATCCACTTAACAAGAATCAATAATCAAATTACAGTGGTGGAATAAAGGTGATTAGACGAACAACAAGAATGGTAATGTTTGATGAATCAAAAGGAAGTTAAATCAATGTAACATGATAAAGTAAATAAGATTTTCTTATACGTTAATCAAATTTATGCAACTACAGATTGGTGTATAAGAGAATTTTAGAAAGCATTACTAAATACATGGGAAAGGAACTATTTATACTAAAACATTAAACAACTATAGTTCTATTATTTCAACGCACTTCTAAACCAATCTAATCAAATATGATTATAATTATCATTAGAATCGCAACAATGAATCACAAATGGAACATAGTATTATTAGTGTGATTCGAAACCAAAACCGAACATATAACCGCACGAGTAACTCCTAAAATCAATCAATTCCTGCCCGAAACTGATCACAAGACTCCATAACCATCTTCGAACACTCCTGCCTCAGAAATCCTCTAAATCCATCTTAAAAACAACTGTTGATATACAGAAACCATTATTGACCATTAAGACAAGGAAACTAGTTGTAAAGGACCATGAAACTACTCATATCCACTTATAAGAATGAATAATCAAATTACAGTGGTGGAATGAAGGTAATTAGACGAACAACAAGAATGGTAATGTTTGATGAATCAAAAGGAAGTTTAATCAATGTAACATGATAAAGTAAATAAGATTTTCTTGTACGTTAATCAAATTATGCAACTACGATTGGTGTATAAGAGAATTTTAAGAAAGCATTACTAAATACATGGAAAGAACTATTTATACTAAAACATTAAACAACCATAGTTCTATTGTTTCAACGCACATCTAAACCAATCTAAACAAATTTGATTATAATTATCATTCGAATCGCAACAATGAATCTCAAATGAAACATAGTATCATTAGTGTGATTCGAAACCAAAACAAACATATAACCGCACGAATAACTCCTAAAATCAATCCTTTCCTGCCCGAAACTGATTAGAAGACTCCATAACCATCTTCGAACACTCCAGCCTCAGAAATCCATTAAATCCATCTTAATAACAACTGTTGATCTACAGAAACTATTATTGACCATTAAGACAAGGAAACTAGTTGTAAAGGACTATGAAACTACTCGTATCCACTTATAAGAATGAATAATCAAATTACAGTGGTGAAATGATGGTATTTAGACGAACAAGAAGAAACGTAATGTTTGATTGATCAAAAGAAAGTTAAATCAATGTAACATGATAAAGTAAATAAGATTTTTTTGTACGTTAATCAAATTTATGCAACTACATATTGGTGTATAAGAGAATTTTAGAAAGCAATACTAAATACATGGGAAAAGAACTATTTATACTAATACATTAAACAACTATAGTTCTATTATTTCAACGCACATCTAAACCAATCTAATCAAATATTTATATAATTATCATCAGAATCGCAACAATGAATCACAAACGGCATAGTATTATTAGTGTGATTCGAAACCAAAACCGAACATATAACCGCACGAATAACTCCTAAAATCAATGCATTCCTACCCGAAACTAATCAGAAGACTCCATAAACATTTTCAAACACTCCTGCCTCAGAAATCCACTAAATCCATCTTAATAACAACTGTTGATCTACACAAACCATTATTGACCATTAAGGCAAGGAAACCAGTTGTAAAGGACCATGAAACTACTCGTATCCACTTAACAAGAATCAATAATCAAATTACAGTGGTGGAATAAAGGTGATTAGACGAACAACAAGAATGGTAATGTTTGATGAATCAAAAGGAAGTTAAATCAATGTAACATGATAAAGTAAATAAGATTTTCTTGTACGTTAATCAAATTTATGCAACTACAGATTGGTGTATAAGAGAATTTTAGAAAGCATTACTAAATACATGGGAAAGGAACTATTTATACTAAAACATTAAACAACTATAGTTCTATTATTTCAACGCACTTCTAAACCAATCTAATCAAATATGATTATAATTATCATTAGAATCGCAACAATGAATCACAAATGGAACATAGTATTATTAGTGTGATTCGAAACCAAAACCGAACATATAACCGCACGAATAACTCCTAAAATCAATCCATTCCTGCCCGAAACTGATCACAAGACTCCATAACCATCTTCGAACACTCCTGCCTCAGAAATCCTCTAAATCCATCTTAATAACAACTGTTGATCTACAGAAACCATTATTGACCATTAAGACAAGGAAACTAGTTGTAAAGGACCATGAAACTACTCGTATCCACTTATAAGAATGAATAATCAAATTACAGTGGTGGAATGAAGGTAATTAGACGAACAACAAGAATGTAATGTTTGATGAATCAAAAGGAAGTTAATCAATGTAACATGATAAAGTAAATAAGATTTTCTTGTACGTTAATCAAATTTATGCAACTACGAATTGGTGTATAAGAGTACTTAAAAGCATTACTAAATACATGGAAAGAACTATTTATACTAAAACATTATACAACCATAGTTTTATTGTTTCAACGCACATCTAAACCAATCTAAACAAATTTGATTATAATTATCATTAGAATCGCAACAAATGAATCTCAAATGGAACATAGTATCATTAGTGTGATTCGAAACCAAAACTAAACATATAACCACACGAATAACTCCTAAAATCAATATATTCCTGCCCGAAACTGATTAGAAGACTCCATAACCATCTTCGAACACTCCTGCTTCAGAAATCCTCTAAATCTATCTTAATAACAACTGTTGATCTACAGAAACCATTATTGACCATTAAGACAAGGTAACTAGTTGTAAAGGACCATGAAACTACTCGTATCCACTTATAAGAATGAATAATCAAATTACAGTGGTGAAATGAAGGTATTTAGACGAACAAGAAGAAACGTAATGTTTGATTGATCAAAACAAAGTTAAATCAATGTAACATGATAAAGTAAATAAGATTTTCTTGTACGTTAATCAAATTTATGCAACTACATATTTGTGTATAAGAGAATTTTAGAAAGCATTACTAAATACATGGGAAAGGAACTATTTATACTAAAACATTAAACAACTATAGTTCTATTGTTTCAACGCACTTCTAAACCAATCTAATCAAATATTTATATAATTATCATCAGAATCGCAACAATGAATCACAAACGGAACATAGTATTATTAGTGTGATTCGAAACCAAAACCGAACATATAACCGCACGAATAACTCCTAAAATCAATGCATTCCTACCCGAAACTAATCAGAAGACTCCATAAACATTTTCAAACACTCCTGCCTCAGAAATCCACTAAATCCATCTTAATAACAACTGTTGATCTACACAAACCATTATTGACCATTAAGGCAAGGAAACCAGTTGTAAAGGACCATGAAACTACTCGTATCCACTTAACAAGAATCAATAATCAAATTACAGTGGTGGAATAAAGGTGATTAGACGAACAACAAGAATGGTAATGTTTGATGAATCAAAAGGAAGTTAAATCAATGTAACATGATAAAGTAAATAAGATTTTCTTGTACGTTAATCAAATTTATGCAACTACAGATTGGTGTATAAGAGAATTTTAGAAAGCATTACTAAATACATGGGAAAGGAACTATTTATACTAAAACATTAAACAACTATAGTTCTATTATTTCAACGCACTTCTAAACCAATCTAATCAAATATGATTATAATTATCATTAGAATCGCAACAATGAATCACAAATGGAACATAGTATTATTAGTGTGATTCGAAACCAAAACCGAACATATAACCGCACGAATAACTCCTAAAATCAATCCATTCCTGCCCGAAACTGATCACAAGACTCCATAACCATCTTCGAACACTCCTGCCTCAGAAATCCTCTAAATCCATCTTAATAACAACTGTTGATCTACAGAAACCATTATTGACCATTAAGACAAGGAAACTAGTTGTAAAGGACCATGAAACTACTCATATCCACTTATAAGAATGAATAATCAAATTACAGTGGTGGAATGAAGGTAATTAGACGAACAACAAGAATGGTAATGTTTGATGAATCAAGAGGAAGTTTAATCAATGTAACATGATAAAGTAAATAAGATTTTCTTGTACCTTAATCAAAATTATGCAACTACGAATTGGTGCATAAGAGAATTTTAGAAAGCATTACTAAATACATGGGAAAGAACTATTTATACTAAAACATTAAACAACCATAGTTTTATTGTTTCAACGCACTTCTAAACCAATCTAAACAAATTTGATTATAATTATCATTAGAATCGCAACAATGAATCACAAATGGAACATAGTATATTAGTGTGATTCGAAACAAAACGAACATATAACCACACGAATAACTCCTAAAATCAATCCATTCCTGCCCGAAACTGATTAGAAGACTCCATAACCATCTTCGAACACTCCTGCCTCAGAAATCCTCTAAATCCATCTTAATAACAACTGTTGATCTACAGAAACCATTATTGACCATTAAGACAAGGAAATAGTTGTAAAGGACCATGAAACTACTCGTATCCACTTATAGAATGAATAATCAAATTACAGTGGTGAAATGAAGGTATTTAGACGAACAAGAAGAAACGTAATGTTTGATTGATCAAAACAAAGTTAAATCAATGTAACATGATAAAGTAAATAAGATTTTCTTGTACGTTAATCAAATTTATGCAACTACATATTGGTGTATAAGAGAATTTTAGAAAGCATTACTAAATACATGGGAAAGGAACTATTTATACTAAAACATTAAACAACTATAGTTCTATTGTTTCAACGCACTTCTAAACCAATCTAATCAAATATTTATATAATTATCATCAGAATCGCAACAATGAATCACAAACGGAACATAGTATTTTAGTGTGATTCGAAACCAAAACCGAACATATAACCGCACGAATAACTCCTAAAATCAATGCATTCCTACCCGAAACTAATCAAAAGACTCCATAAACATTTTCAAACACTCCTGCCTCAGAAATCCACTAAATCCATCTTAATAACAACTGTTGATCTACACAAACCATTATTGACCATTAAGGCAAGGAAACCAGTTGTAAAGGACCATGAAACTACTCGTATCCACTTAACAAGAATCATTAATCAAATTACAGTGGTGGAATAAAGGTGATTAGACGAACAACAAGAATGGTAATGTTTGATGAATCAAAAAGAAGTTAAATCAATGTAACATGATAAAGTAAATAAGATTTTCTTGTACATTAATCAAATTTATGCAACTACAGATTGGTGTATAAGAGAATTTTAGAAAGCATTACTAAATACATGGGAAAGGAACTATTTATACTAAAACATTAAACAACTATAGTTCTATACTTTCAACGCACTTCTAAACCAATCTAATCAAATATGATTATACTTATCATTAGAATCGCAACAATGAATCACAAATGGAACATAGTATTATTAGTGTGATTCAAAACCAAAACCGAACATATAACCGCACGAATAACTCCTAAAATCAATCCATTCCTGCCCGAAACTGATCACAAGACTCCATAACCATCTTCGAACACTCCTGCCTCAGAAATCCTCTAAATCCATCTTAATAACAACTGTTGATCTACAGAAACCATTATTGACCATTAACACAAGGAAACTAGTTGTAAAGGACCATTAAACTACTCATATCCACTTATAAGAATGAATAATCAAATTACAGTGGTGGAATGAAGGTATTAGACGAACAACAAGAATGTAATGTTTGATGAATCAAAAGGAAGTTAAATCAATGTAACATGATAAAGTAAATAAGATTTTCTTGTACGTTAATCAAATTATGCAACTACAATTGGTGTATAAGAGAATTTTAGAAAGCATTACTAAATACATGGGAAAGAACTATTATACTAAAACATTAAACAACTATAGTTCTATTGTTTCAACGCACTTCTAAACCAATCTAATCAAATTGATATAATTATCATTAGAATCGCAACAAATGAATCACAAATGGAACATAGTATTATTAGTGTGATTCGAAACCAAAACCGAACATATAACCGCACAATAACTCCTAAATCAATGCATTCCTGCCCGAAACTGATCAGAAGACTCCATAACCATCTTCGAACACTCCTGCCTCAGAAATCCTAAATCCATCTTAATAACAACTGTTGATCTACAGAAACCATTATTGACCATTAAGACAAGGAAACCAGTTGTAAAGGACCATGAAACTACTCGTATCCACTTATAAGAATGAAATAATCAAATTACAGTGGTGAATGAAGGTATTAGACGAACAAGAAGAATGGTAATGTTTGATGATCAAACAAAGTTAAATCAATGTAACATGATAAAGTAAATAAGATTTTCTTGTACGTTAATCAAATTTATGCAACTACATATTTGTGTATAAGAGAATTTTAGAAAGCATTACTAAATACATGGGAAAGGAACTATTTATACTAAAACATTAAACAACTATAGTTCTATTGTTTCAACGCACTTTTAAACCATTCTAATCAAATATGATTATAATTATCATCAGAATCGCAACAATGAATCACAAATGGAACATAATATTATTAGTGTGATTCGAAACCAAAACCGAACATATAACCGCACGAATAACTCCTAAAATCAATCCATTCCTGCCCGAAACTGATCAGAAGACTCCATAACCATCTTCGAACACTCGTGCCTCAGAAATCCTCTAAATCCATCTTAATAACAACTGTTGATATACAGAAACCATTATTGACCATTAAGACAAGGAAACTAGTTGTAAAGGACCATGAAACTACTCGTATCCACTTATAAGAATGAATAATCAAATTACAATGGTGGAATGAAGGTAATTAGACGAACAACAAGAATGGTAATGTTTGATGAATCAAAAGGAAGTTTAATCAATGTAACATGATAAAGTAAATAAGATTTTCTTGTACGTTAATCAAAATTATGCAACTACGAATTGGTGTATAAGAGTAATTTTAGAAAGCATTACTAAATACATGAGAAAGAAACTAGTTATACTAAAACCTTAAACAACCATAGTTTTATTGTTTCAACGCACATCTAAACCAATCTAAACAAATTTGATTATAATTATCATTCGAATCGCAACAATGAATCTCAAATGAAACATAGTATCATTAGTGTGATTCGAAACCAAAACTAAACATATAACCACACGAATAACTCCTAAAATCAATCCATTCCTACCCGAAACTGATCAGAAGACTCCATAACCATCTTCGAACACTCCTGCCAGCAAAATCCACTAAATCCATCTTAATAACAACTGTGGATCTACAGAAGCCATTATTGACCATTAAGACAAGGAAACCAGTTGTAAAGGACCATGAAACTACTCCTATCCACTTAATAAGAATCAATAATCAAATTACAGTGGTGCAATGAAGGTGATTAGATGAACAACAAGAATGGTAATGTTTGATGAATCAAAAGGAAGTTAAATCAATGTAACATGATAAAGTAAATAAGATTTTCTTGTACGTTAATCAAATTTATGCAACTACAGATTGGTGTATAAGAGAATTTAAGAAAGCATTACTAAATACATGGGAAAGAAACTATTTATACTAAAACATTAAACAACTATAGTTCTATTGTTTCAACGCACTTCTAAACCAATCTAATCAAATATGATTATAATTATCATCAGAATCGCAACAATGAATCACAAACGGAACATAGTATTATTAGTGTGATTCGAAACCAAAACCGAACATATAACCGCACGAATAACTCCTAAAATCAATGCATTCCTACCCGAAACTAATCAGAAGACTCCATAAACATTTTCAAACACTCCTGCCTCAGAAATCCACTAAATCCATCTTAATAACAACTGTTGATCTACACAAACCATTATTGACCATTAAGGCAAGGAAACCAGTTGTAAAGGACCATGAAACTACTCGTATCCGCTTAACAAGAATCAATAATCAAATTACAGTGGTGGAATGAAGGTATTTAGACGAACAAGAAGAAACGTAATGTTTGATTGATCAAAACAAAGTTAAATCAATGTAACATGATAAAGTAAATAAGATTTTTTTGTACGTTAATCAAATTTATGCAACTACATATTGGTGTATAAGAGAATTTTAGAAAGCATTACTAAATACATGGGAAAGGAACTATTTATACTAAAACATTAAACAACTATAGTTCTATTGTTTCAACGCACTTCTAAACCAATCTAATCAAATATTTATAATTATCATCAGAATCGCAACAATGAATCACAAACGGAACATAGTATTATTAGTGTGATTCGAAACCAAAACCGAACATATAACCGCACGAATAACTCCTAAAATCAATGCATTTCTACCCGAAACTAATCAGAAGACTCCATAAACATTTTCAAACACTCCTGCCTCAGAAATCCACTAAATCCATCTTAATAACAACTGTTGATCTACAAACCATTATTGACCATTAAGGCAAGGAAACCAGTTGTAAAGGACCATGAAACTACTCGTATCCACTTATAAGAATGAATAATCAAATTACAGTGGTGAAATGAAGGTATTTAGACGAACAAGAAGAAACGTAATGTTTGATTGATCAAAACAAAGTTAAATCAATGTAACATGATAAAGTAAATAAGATTTTTTTGTACGTTAATCAAATTTATGCAACTACATATTGGTGTATAAGAGAATTTTAGAAAGCAATACTAAATACATGGGAAAAGAACTATTTATACTAATACATTAAACAACTATAGTTCTATTATTTCAACGCACTTCTAAACCAATCTAATCAAATATGATTATAATTATCATTAGAATCGCAACAATGAATCACAAATGGAACATAGTATTATTAGTGTGATTCGAAACCAAAACCGAACATATAACCGCACGAATAACTCCTAAAATCAATCCATTCCTGCCCGAAACTGATTAGAAGACTCCATAACCATCTTCGAACACTCCTGCCTCAGAAATCCTCTAAATCCATCTTAATAACAACTGTTGATCTACAGCAACCATTATTGACCATTAAGACAAGGAAACTAGTTGTAAAGGACCATGAAACTACTCGTATCCACTTATAAGAATGAATAATCAAATTACAGTGGTGGAATGAAGGTGATTAGACGAACAACAAGAATGGTAATGTTTGATGAATCAAAAGGAAGTTAATCAATGTAACATGATAAAGTAAATAAGATTTTCTTGTACGTTAATCAAAATTATGCAACTACGATTGGTGTATAAGAGAATTTAAGAAAGCATTACTAAATACATGGGAAAGAAACTATTTATACTAAAACATTAAACAACTATAGTTTATTGTTTCAACGCACTTCTAAACCAATCTAATCAAATTTGATTATAATTATCATTAGAATCGCAACAATGAATCACAAATGGAACATAGTATTATTAGTGTGATTCGAAACCAAAACCGAACATATAACCGCACGAATAACTCCTAAAATCAATCCATTCCTACCCGAAACTGATCAGAAGACTCCATAACCATTTCGAACACTCCTGCCAGAAATCCACTAAATCCATCTTAATAACAACTGTTGATCTACAGAAACCATTATTGACCATTAAGACAAGGAAACAGTTGTAAAGGACCATGAAACTACTCGTATCCACTTAATAAGAATCAATAATCAAATTACAGTGGTGGAATGAAGGTGATTAGACGAACAACAAGAATGGTAATGTTTGATGAATCAAAGGAAGTTAAATCAATGTAACATGATAAAGTAAATAAGATTTTCTTGTACGTTAATCAAATTTATGCAACTACAGATTGGTGTATAAGAGAATTTAAGAAAGCATTACTAAATACATGGGAAAGGAACTATTTATACTAAAACATTAAACAACTATAGTTCTATTGTTTCAACGCACTTCTAAACCAATCTAATCAAATATATTATAATTATCATCAGAATCGCAACAATGAATCACAAACGGAACATAGTATTTTAGTGTGATTCGAAACCAAAACCGAACATATAACCGCACGAATAACTCCTAAAATCAATGCATTCCTACCCGAAACTAATCAGAAGACTCCATAAACATTTTCAAACACTCCTGCCTCAGAAATCCACTAAATCCATCTTAATAACAACTGTTGATCTCACAAACCATTATTGACCATTAAGGCAAGGAAACCAGTTGTAAAGGACCATGAAACTACTCGTATCCACTTAACAAGAATCAATAAACAAATTACAGTGGTGGAATAAAGGTTATTAGATGAACAACAAGAATGGTAATGTTTGATGAATCAAAAGGAAGTTAAATCAATGTAACATGATAAAATAAATAAGATTTTCTTGTACGTTAATCAAATTTATGCAACTACAGATTGGTGTATAAGAGAATTTTAGAAAGCATTACTAAATACATGGGAAAGGAACTATTTATACTAAAACATTAAACAACTATAGTTCTATTATTTCAACGCACTTCTAAACCATTCTAATCAAATATTTATATAATTATCATCAGAATCGCAACAATGAATCACAAACGGAGCATAGTATTATTAGTGTGATTCGAAACCAAAACCGAACATATAACCGCATTAATAACTCCAAAAATCAATGCATTCCTACCCGAAACTAATCAGAAGACTCCATAAACATTTTCAAACACTCCTTCCTCAGAAATCCACTAAATCCATCTTAATAACAACTGTTGATCTACACAAACCATTATTGACCATTAAGGCAAGGAAACCAGTTGTAAAGGACCAGGAAAGTACTCGTATCCACTTAACAAGAATCAATAATCAAATTACAGTGGTGGAATAAAGGTGATTAGATGAACAACAAGAATGGTAATGTTTGATGAATCAAAAGGAAGTTAAATCAATGTAACATGATAAAGTAAATAAGATTTTCTTGTACGTTAATCAAATTTATGCAACTACAGATTAGTGTATAAGAGTATTTAAGAAAGCATTTCTAAATACAAGGGAAAGGAACTATTTATACTAAACATTAAACAACTATAGTTCTATTGTTTCAACGCACTTCTAAACCAATCTAATCAAATATGATTATAATTATCATTAGAATCGCAACAATGAATCACAAACGGAACATAGTATTATTAGTGTGATTCGAAACCAAAACCGAACATATAACCGCACGAATAACTCCTAAAATCAATGCATTCCTACCCGAAACTAATCAGAAGACTCCATAAACATTTTCAAACACTCCTGCCTCAGAAATCCACTAAATCCATCTTAATAACAACTGTTGATCTACACAAACCATTATTGACCATTAAGACAAGGAAACATTTGTAAAGGACCATGAAACTACTCGTATCCACTTAATAAGAATCAATAATCAAATTACAGTGGTGGAATGAAGGTATTTAGACGAACAAGAAGAAACGCAATGTTTGATGGATCAAAACGAAGTTAAATCAATGTAACATGATAAAGTAAATAAGATTTTTTGTACGTTAATCAAATTTATGCAACTACATATTGGTGTATAAGAGAATTTTAGAAAGCATTACTAAATACATGGGAAAGGAACTATTTATACTAAAACATTAAACAACTATAGTTCTATTGTTTCAACGCACTTCTAAACCAATCTAATCAAATATTTATATATTATCATCAGAATCGCAACAATGAATCACAAACGGAACATAGTATTATTAGTGTGATTCGAAACCAAAACCGAACATATAACCGCACGAATAACTCCTAAAATCAATGCATTCCTACCCGAAACTAATCAGAAGACTCCATAACATTTTCAAACACTCCTGCCTCAGAAATCCACTAAATCCATCTTAATAACAACTGTTGATCTACACAAACCATTATTGACCATTAAGGCAAGGAAACCAGTTGTAAAGGACCATGAAACTACTCGTATCCACTTATAAGAATGAATAATCAAATTACAGTGGTGAAATGAAGGTATTAAGACGAACAAGAAGAAACGTAATGTTTGATTGATCAAAACAAAGTTAAATCAATGTAACATGATAAAGTAAATAAGATTTTTTTGTACGTTAATCAAATTTATGCAACTACATATTGGTGTATAAGAGAATTTTAGAAAGCATTACTAAATACATGGGAAAGGAACTATTTATACTAAAACATTAAACAACTATAGTTCTATTGTTTCAACGCACTTCTAAACCAATCTAATCAAATATTTATTTAATTATCATCAGAATCGCAACAATGAATCACAAACGGAGCATAGTATTATTAGTGTGATTCGAAACCAAAACCGAACATATAACCGCACGAATAACTCTAAAAATCAATGCATTCCTACCCGAAACTAATCAGAAGACTCCATAAACATTTTCAAACACTCCTGCCTCATAAATCCACTAAATCTATCTTAATAACAACTGTTGATCTACACAAACCATTATTGACCATTAAGGCAAGGAAACCAGTTGTAAAGGACCATGAAACTACTAGTATCCGCTTAACAAGAATCAATAATCAAATTACAGTGGTGGAATAAAGGTGATTAGACGAACAACAAGAATGGTAATGTTTGATGAATCAAAAGGAAGTTAAATCAATGTAACATGATAAAGTAAATAAGATTTTCTTGTACATTAATCAAATTTATGCAACTACAGATTGGTGTATAAGAGAATTTTAGAAAGCATTACTAAATACAAGGTAAAGGAACTATTTATACTAAAACATTAAATAACTATAGTTCTATTATTTCAACGCACTTCTAAACCAATGTATTCAAATATGATTATAATTATCATTAGAATCGCAATAATGAATCACAAATGGAACATAGTATTATTAGTGTGATTCGAAACCAAAACCGAACATATAACCGCACGAATAACTCCTAAAATCAATCCATTCCTGCCCGAAACTGATCACAAGACTCCATAACCATCTTCGAACACTCTTGCCTCAGAAATCCTCTAAATCCATCTTAATAACAACTGTTGATCTACAGAAACCATTATTGACCATTAAGACAAGGAAACTAGTTGTAAAGGACCATGAAACTACTCGTATCCACTTATAAGAATGAATAATCAAATTACAATGGTGGAATGAAGGTAATTAGACGAACAACAAGAATGGTAATGTTTGATGAATCAAAAGGAAGTTTAATCAATGTAACATGATAAAGTAAATAAGATTTTCTTGTACGTTAATCAAAATTATGCAACTACGAATTGGTGCATAAGAGTACTTAAGAAAGCATTACTAAATACATGGGAAAGAAACTATTTATACTAAAACATTAAACAACTATAGTTTATTGTTTCAACGCACTTCTAAACCAATCTAATCAAATTGATTATAATTATCATTAGAATCGCAACAATGAATCACAAATGGAACATAGTATTATTAGTGTGATTCGAAACCAAAAACGAACATATAACCACACGAATAACTCCTAAAATCAATCAATTCCTACCCGAAACTGATCAGAAGACTCCATAACCATCTTCGAACACTCCTGCCAGCAAAATCCACTAAATCCATCTTAATAACAACTATGGATCTACAGAAGCCATTATTGACCATTAAGACAAGGAAACCAGCTGCAAAGGACCATGAAACTACTTGTATCCACTTAATAAGAATCAATAATCAAATTACAGTGGTGCAATGAAGGTGATTAGATGAACAACAAGAATGGTAATGTTTGATGAATCAAAAGGAAGTTAAATCAATATAACATGATAAAGTAAATAAGATTTTCTTGTACGTTAATCAAATTTATGAAACTACAGATTAGTGTATAAGAGTATTTAGAAAGCATTACTAAATACATGGGAAAGGAACTATTTATACTAAACATTAAACAACTATAGTTCTATTGTTTCAACGCACTTCTAAACCAATCTAATCAAATAGATTATAATTATCATCAGAATCGCAACAATGAATCACAAACGGAACATAGTATTATTAGTGTGATTCGAAACCAAAACCGAACATATAACCGCACGAATAACTCCTAAAATCAATGCATTCCTACCCGAAACTAATCAGAAGACTCCATAAACATTTTCAAACACTCCTGCCTCAGAAATCCACTAAATCCATCTTAATAACAACTGTTGATCTCACAAACCATTATTGACCATTAAGACAAGGAAACATTTGTAAAGGACCATGAAACTACTCGTATCCACTTAAAGAATCAATAATCAAATTACAGTGGTGGATGAAGGTATTAGACGAACAACAAGAATGGTAATGTTTGATGAATCAAAAGGAAGTTAAATCAATGTAACATGATAAAGTAAATAAGATTTTCTTGTACGTTAATCAAATTTATGCAACTATATTGGTGTATAAGAGAATTTTAGAAAGCATTACTAAATACATGGGAAAGGAACTATTTATACTAAAACATTAAACAACTATAGTTCTATTGTTTCAACGCACTTCTAAACCAATCTAATCAAATATTATTATAATTATCATCAGAATCGCAACAATGAATCACAAACGGAACATAGTATTATTAGTGTGATTCGAAACCAAAACCGAACATATAACCGCACGAATAACTCCTAAAATCAATGCATTCCTACCCGAAACTAATCAGAAGACTCCATAAACATTTTCAAACACTCCGGCCTCAGAAATCCACTAAATCCATCTTAATAACAACTGTTGATCTCACAAACCATTATTGACCATTAAGGCAAGGAAACCAGTTGTAAAGGACCATGAAACTACTCGTATCCACTTAACAAGAATCAATAATCAAATTACAGTGGTGGAATAAAGGTTATTAGACGAACAACAAGAATGGTAATGTTTGATGAATCAAAAGGAAGTTAAATCAATGTAACATGATAAAATAAATAAGATTTTCTTGTACGTTAATCAAATTTATGCAACTACAGATTGGTGTATAAGAGAATTTTAGAAAGCATTACTAAATACATGGGAAAGGAACTATTTATACTAAAACATTAAACAACTATAGTTCTATTATTTCAACGCACTTCTAAACCATTCTAATCAAATATTTATATAATTATCATCAGAATCGCAACAATGAATCACAAACGGAGCATAGTATTATTAGTGTGATTCGAAACCAAAACCGAACATATAACCGCACGAATAACTCCAAAAATCAATGCATTCCTACCCGAAACTAATCAGAAGACTCCATAAACATTTTCAAACACTCCTGCCTCAGAAATCCACTAAATCCATCTTAATAACAACTGTTGATCTACACAAACCATTATTGACCATTAAGGCAAGGAAACCAGTTGTAAAGGACCATGAAACTACTCGTATCCACTTAACAAGAATCAATAATCAAATTACAGTGGTGGAATGAAGGTGATTAGACGAACAACAAGAATGGTAATGTTTGATGAATCAAAAGGAAGTTAAATCAATGTAACATGATAAAGTAAATAAGATTTTCTTGTACGTTAATCAAATTTATGCAACTACAGATTGGTGTATAAGAGAACTTTAGAAAGCATTACTAAATACATGGGAAAGGAACTATTTATACTAAACATTAAACAACTATAGTTCTATTGTTTCAACGCACTTCTAAACCAATCTAATCAAATATGATTATAATTATCATTAGAATCGCAACAATGAATCACAAACGGAACATAGTATTATTAGTGTGATTCGAAACCAAAAACGAACATATAACCGCACGAATAACTCCTAAAATCAATGCATTCCTACCCAAAACTAATCAGAAGACTCCATAAACATTTTCAAACACTCCTGCCTCAGAAATCCACTAAATCCATCTTAATAACAACTGTTGATCTACACAAACCATTATTGACCATTAAGGCAAGGAAACCAGTTGTAAAGGACCATGAAACTACTCGTATCCGCTTAACAAGAATAAATAATCAAATTACAGTGGTGGAATGAAGGTATTTAGACGAACAAGAAGAAACGTAATGTTTGATTGATCAAAACAAAGTTAAATCAATGTAACATGATAAAGTAAATAAGATTTCTTTGTACGTTAATCAAATTTATGCAACTACATATTGGTGTATAAGAGAATTTTAGAAAGCATTACTAAATACATGGGAAAGAAACTATTTATACTAAAACATTAAACAACTATAGTTCTATTGTTTCAACGCACTTCTAAACCAATCTAATCAAATATTTATATAATTATCATCAGAATCGCAACAATGAATCACAAATGGAACATAGTATTATTAGTGTGATTCGAAACCAAAACCGAACATATAACCGCACGAATAACTCCAAAAATCAATGCATTCTACCCGAAACTAATCAGAAGACTCCATAAACATTTTCAAACACTCCTGCCTCAGAAATCCACTAAATCCATCTTAATAACAACTGTTGATCTACACAAACCATTATTGACCATTAAGGCAAGGAAACCAGTTGTAAAGGACCATGAAACTACTCGTATCCACTTATAAGAATGAATAATCAAATTACAGTGGTGAAATGAAGGTATTAGACGAACAAGAAGAAACGTAATGTTTGATTGATCAAAACAAAGTTAAATCAATGTAACATGATAAAGTAAATAAGATTTTTTGTACGTTAATCAAATTATGCAACTACAGATTGGTGTATAAGAGAATTTTAGAAAGCATTACTAAATACATGGGAAAGGAACTATTTATACTAAAACATTAAACAACTATAGTTCTATTGTTTCAACGCACTTCTAAACCAATCTAATCAAATATTATTTAATTATCATCAGAATCGCAACAATGAATCACAAAAGGAACATAGTATTATTAGTGTGATTCGAAACCAAAACCGAACATATAACCGCACGAATAACTCCTAAAATCAATGCATTCTACCCGAAACTAATCAGAAGACTCCATAAACATTTTCAAACACTCCTGCCTCAGAAATCCACTAAATCCATCTTAATAACAACTGTTGATCTACACAAACCATTATTGACCATTAAGGCAAGGAAACCAGTTGTAAAGGACCATGAAACTACTCGTATCCACTTAACAAGATCAATAATCAAATTACAGTGGTGGAATAAAGTGATTAGACGAACAACAGAATGGTAATGTTTGATGAACAAAAGGAAGTTAAATCAATGTAACATGATAAAGTAAATAAGATTTTCTTGTACGTTAATCAAATTTATGCAACTACAGATTGGTGTATAAGAGAATTTTAGAAAGCATTACTAAATACATGGGAAAGGAACTATTTATACTAAAACATTAAACAACTATAGTTCTATTATTTCAACGCACTTCTAAACCAATCTAATCAAATATGATTATAATTATCATAGAATCGCAACAATGAATCACCAATGGAACATAGTATTAGTGTGATTCGAAACCAAAACGAACATAACGCCACGAATAACTCCTAAAATCAATCCATTCCTGCCCGAAACTGATCACAAGACTCCATAACCATCTTCGAACACTCCTGCCTCAGAAATCCTCAATCCATCTTAATAACAACTGTTGAATACAGAACCATTATTGACCATTAAGACAAGGAAACTAGTTGTAAAGGACCATGAAACTACTCGTATCCACTTATAAGAATGAATAATCAAATTACATGGTGGAATGAAGGTAATTAGACGAACAACAAGAATAATGTTTGATGAATCAAAAGGAAGTTTAATCAATGTAACATGATAAAGTAAATAAGATTTTCTTGTACGTTAATCAAAATTATGCAACTACGATTGGTGTATAAGAGAATTTTAGAAAGCATTACTAAATACATGAGAAAGAAACTATTTATACTAAAACATTAAACAACTATAGTTCTATTGTTTCAACGCACTTCTAAACCAATCTAACAAATTTGATTTAATTATCATAGAATCGCAACAATGAATCACAAATGGAACATAGTATTATTAGTGTGATTCGAAACCAAAACGAAAATATAACCGCACGAATAACTCCTAAAATCAATCCATTCCTACCCGAAACTGATCAGAAGACTCCATAACCATCTTCGAACACTCCTGCCAGAAATCCACTAAATCCATCTAATAACAACTGTGATCTACAGAAACCATTATTGACCATTAAGACAAGGAAACCAGCTGTAAAGGACCATGAAACTACTTGTATCCACTTAATAAGAATCAATAATCAAATTACAGTGGTGCAATGAAGGTGATTAGATGAACAACAAGAATGGTAATGTTTGATGAATCAAAAGGAAGTTAAATCAATATAACATGATAAAGTAAATAAGATTTTCTTGTACGTTAATCAAATTTATGAAACTACAGATTAGTGTATAAGAGTATTTAAGAAAGCATTTCTAAATACAAGGGAAAGGAACTATTTATACTAAAACATTAAACAACTATAGTTCTATTGTTTCAACGCACTTCTAAACCAATCTAATCAAATATGATTATAATTATCATCAGAATCGCAATAATGAATCACAAACGGAACATAGTATTATTAGTGTGATTCGAAACCAAAACCGAACATATAACCGCACGAATAACTCCTAAAATCAATGCATTCCTACCCGAAACTAATCAGAAGACTCCATAAACATTTTCAAACACTCCTGCCTCAGAAATCCACTAAATCCATCTTAATAACAACTGTTGATCTACACAAACCATTATTGACCATTAAGGCAAGGAAACCAGTTGTAAAGGACCATAAAACTACTCGTATCCACTTAACAAGAATCTATAATCAAATTACAGTGGTGGAATAAAGGTGATTAGACGAACAACAAGAATGGTAATGTTTGATGAATCAAAAGGAAGTTAAATCAATGTAACATGATAAATAATAAGATTTTCTTGTACGTAATCAAATTTATGCAACTACATATTGGTGTATAAGAGAATTTTAGAAAGCATTACAATACATGGGAAAGGAACTATTATACTAAAACATTAAACAACTATAGTTCTATTGTTTCAACGCACTTCTAAACCAATCTAATCAATATATTATATAATTATCATCAGAATCGCAACAATGAATCACAAACGAACATAGTATTATTAGTGTGATTCGAAACCAAAACCGAACATATAACCGCACGAATAACTCTAAAATCAATGCATTCTACCCGAAAAAACTAACAAGACTCCATAAACATTTTCAAACACTCCTGCCTCAGAAATCCACTAAATCCATCTTAATAACAACTGTTGATCTACACAAACCATTATTGACCATTAAGGCAAGGAAACCAGTTGTAAAGGACCATGAAACTACTCGTATCCACTTATAAGAATGAATAATCAAATTACAGTGGTGGAATGAAGGTATTTAGACGAACAACAAGAAATGTAATGTTTGATTGATCAAAACAAAGTTAAATCAATGTAACATGATAAAGTAAATAAGATTTTTTTGTACGTTAATCAAATTATGCAACTACATATTGTGTATAAGAGAATTTTAGAAAGCATTACTAAATACATGGGAAAGGAACTATTTATACTAAAACATTAAACAACTATAGTTCTATTGTTTCAACGCATTCTAAACCAATCTAATCAAATATTATATAATTATCATCAGAATCGCAACAATGAATCACAAAGGAACATAGTATTAGTGTGATTCGAAACCAAAACCGAACATATAACCGCACGAATAACTCTAAAATCAATGCATTCCTACCGAAACTAATCAGAAGACTCCATAACCATTTTCAAAACACTCCTGCCTCAGAAATCCACTAAATCCATCTTATAACAACTGTTGATCTACAAAACCATTATTGACCATTAAGGCAAGGAAACCAGTTGTAAAGGACCATGAAACTACTCGTATCCACTTAACAAGAATCAATAATCAAATTACAGTGGTGGAATAAAGGTTATTAGACGAACAACAAGAATGGTAATGTTTGATGAATCAAAAGGAAGTTAAATCAATGTAACATGATAAAATAAATAAGATTTTCTTGTACGTTAATCAAATTTATGCAACTACATATTGGTGTATAAGAGAATTTTAGAAAGCATTACTAAATACATGGGAAAGGAACTATTTATACTAAAACATTAAACAACTATAGTTCTATTGTTTCAACGCACTTCTAAACCAATCTAATCAAATATTTATATAATTATCATCAGAATCGCAACAATGAATCACAAACGGAACATAGTATTATTAGTGTGATTCGAAACCAAAACCGAACATATAACCGCACGAATAACTCCTAAAATCAATGCATTCCTACCGAAACTAATCAGAAGACTCCATAAACATTTTCAAACACTCCTGCCTCAGAAATCCACTAAATCCATCTTAATAACAACTGTTGATCTACAAAACCATTATTGACCATTAAGGCAAGGAAACCAGTTGTAAAGGACCATGAAACTACTCGTATCCACTTAACAAGAATCAATAATCAAATTACAGTGGTGGAATGAAGGTTATTAGACGAACAACAAGAATGGTAATGTTTGATGATCAAAAGGAAGTTTAATCAATGTAACATGATAAAGTAAATAAGATTTTCTTGTACGTTAGTAAAATTTATGCAACTATAGATTGGTGTATAAGAGAATTTAAGAAAGCATTACAAAATACATGGGAAAGGAACTATTTATACTAAAACATTAAACAACTATAGTTCTATTGTTTCAACGTACTTCTAAACCAATCTAATCAAATATTTATATAATTATCATCAGAATCGCAACAATGAATCACAAACGGAACATAGTATTATTAGTGTGATTCGAAACAAAACCGAACATATAACCGCACGAATAACTCCTAAAATCAATGCATTCCTACCCGAAACTAATCAGAGACCATAAACATTTTCAAACACTCCTGCCTCAGAAATCCACTAAATCCATCTTAATAAAACTGTTGATCTACACAAAACCATTATTGACCATTAAGGCAAGGAAAACAGTTGTAAAGGACCATGAAACTACTCGTATCCACTTAATAAGAATCAATAATCAAATACAGTGGTGGAATGAAGGTGATTAGACGAACACAAGAATGGTAATGTTTGATGAATCAAAAGGAAGTTAAATCAATGTAACATGATAAAGTAAATAAGATTTTCTTGTACGTTAATCAAATTTATGCAACTACAGATTGTGTATAAGAGAATTTTAGAAAGCATTACTAAATACAGGGAAAGGAACTATTTATACTAAAACATTAAACAACTATAGTTCTATTATTTCAACGCACTTCTAAACCAATCTATTCAAATATGATTATAATTATCATTAGAATCGCAATAATGAATCACAATTGGAACATAGTATCATTAGTGTGATTCGAAACCAAAACCGAACATATAACCGCACGAATAACTCCTAACATCAATCCATTCCTGCCCGAAACTGATCACAAGACTCCATAACCATCGTCGAACACTCTTGCCTCAGAAATCCTCTAAATCCATCTTAATAACAACTGTTGATATACAGAAACCATTATTGACCATTAAGACAAGGAAACTAGTTGTAAAGGACCATGAAAATACTCGTATCCACTTATAAGAATGAATAATCAAATTACAATGGTGGAATGAAGGTAATTAGACGAACAACAAGAATGGTAATGTTTGATGAATCAAAAGCAAGTTTAATCAATGTAACATGATAAAGTAAATAAGATTTTCTTGTACGTTAATCAAAATTATGCAACTATGATTGGTGTATAAGAGAACTTAAGAAAGCATTACTAAATACATGGGAAAGAACTATTTATACTAAAACCATTAAACAACCTAGTTTTATGTTCAACGCACATCTAAACCAATCTAAAAAATTTGATTATAATTATCATTCGAATCGCAACAATGAATCAAATGAAACATAGTATCATATAGTGTGATTCGAAACCAAAACTAAACATATAACCGCACGAATAACTCCTAAAATCAATCCATTCCTACCCGAAACTGATCAGAAGACTCCATAACCATTTCGAACACTCCTGCCAGCAAAATCCACTAAATCCATCTTAATAACAACTGTTGATCTACAGAAACCATTATTGACCATTAAGACAAGGAAACAGTTGTAAAGGACCATGAAACTACTCGTATCCACTTAATAAGAATCAATAATCAAATTACAGTGGTGGAATGAAGGTGATAGACGAACAACAAGAATGGTAATGTTTGATGAATCAAAAGGAAGTTAAATCAATGTAACATGATAAAGTAAATAAGATTTCTTGTACGTAATCAAATTTATGCAACTACAGATTGGTGTATAAGGTATTTAAGAAAGCATTACTAAATACATGGGAAAGGAACTATTATACTAAAACATTAAACAACTATAGTTCTATTGTTTCAACGCACTTCTAAACCAATCTAATCAAAATTATTATAATTATCATCAGAATCGCAACAATGAATCACAAACGGAACATAGTATTATTAGTGTGATTCGAAACCAAAACCGAACATATAACCGCACGAATAACTCCTAAAATCAATGCATTCCTACCCGAAACTAATCAGAAGACTCCATAAACATTTTCAAAACATCCTGCCTCAGAAATCCACTAAATCCATCTTAATAACAACTGTTGATCTACACAAACCATTATTGACCATTAAGACAAGGAAACCAGTTGTAAAGGACCATGAAACTACTCGTATCCACTTAACAAGAATCAATAATCAAATTACAGTGGTGGAATGAAGGTTATTAGACGAACAACAAGAAGGTAATGTTTGATGAATCAAAAAAGAAGTTAAATCAATGTAACATGATAAAGTAAATAAGATTTTCTTGTACGTTAATCAAATTATGCAACTACGATTGGTGTATAAGAGAATTTTAGAAAGCATTACTAAATACATGGGAAAGGAACTATTTATACTAAAACATTAAACAACTATAGTTCTATTATTTCAACGCACTTCTAAACCATCTAATCAAATATTTATATAATTATCATCAGAATCGCAACAATGAATCACAAACGGAGCATAGTATTATTAGTGTGATTCGAAACCAAAAACGAACATATAACGCACGAATAACTCCAAAAATCAATGCATTCCTACCCGAAACTAATCAGAAGACTCCATAAACATTTTCAAACACTCCTGCCTCAGAAATCCACTAAATCCATCTTAATAACAACTGTGATCTACACAAACCATTATTGACCATTAAGCAAGGAAACCAGTTGTAAAGGACCATGAAACTACTCGTATCCACTTAACAAGAATCAATAATCAAATTACAGTGGTGGAATAAAGGTGATTAGATGAACAACAAGAATGGTAATGTTTGATGAATCAAAAGGAAGTTAAATCAATGTAACATGATAAAGTAAATAAGATTTTCTTGTACGTTAATCAAATTTATGCAACTACAGATTGGTGTATAAGAGAACTTTAGAAAGCATTACTAAATACATGGGAAAGGAACTATTTATACTAAAACATTAAACAACTATAGTTCTATTATTTCAACGCACTTCTAAACCAATCTAATAAAATATGATTATAATTATCATTAGAATCGCAACAAAGAATCACAAATGGAACATAGTATTATTAGTTTGATTCGAAACCAAAACCAAACATATAACCGCACTAATAACTCCTATAAATCAATCCATTCCTGCCCGAAACTGATCACAAGACTCCATAACCATCTTCGAACACTCCTGCCTTAGAAATCCTCTAAATCCATCTTAATAACAACTGTTGATCTACAAAAACCATTATTGACCATTAAGACAAGGAAACTAGTTGTAAAGGACCATGAAACTACTCGTATCCACTTATAAGAATGAATAATCAAATTACAGTGGTGGAATGAAGGTAATTAGACGAACAACAAGAATGGTAATGTTTGATGAATCAAAAGGAAGTTTAATCAATGTAACATGATAAAGTAAATAAGATTTTCTTGTACGTTAATCAAATTATGCAACTACGATTGGTGTATAAGAGTATTAAGAAAGCATTACTAAATACATGGGAAAGAACTAGTTTACTAAAACCTTAAACAACCATAGTTTATTGTTTCAACGCACATTTAAACCAATCTAAACGAATTTGATTATATTTATCATTAGAATCGCAACAATGAATCTCAAATGGAACATAGTATCATTAGTGTGATTCGAAAAAAAACTAAACATATAACCACACGAATAACTCCTAAAATCAATCCATTCCTACCCGAAACTGATCAGAAGACTCCATAACCATCTTCGAACACTCCTGCCAGCAAAATCCACTAAATCCATCTTAATAACAACTGTGGATCTACAGAAGCCATTATTGACCATTAAGACAAGGAAACCAGTTGTAAAGGACCATGAAACTACTCCTATCCACTTAATAAGAATTAATAATCAAATTACAGTGGTGCAATGAAGGTGATTAGATGAACAACAAGAATGGTAATGTTTAATGAATCAAAAGGAAGTTAAATCAATGTAACATGATAAAGTAAATAAGATTTTCTTGTACGTTAATCAAATTTATGGAACTACAGATTAGTGTATAAGAGTATTTAAGAAAGCATTTCTAAATACAAGGGAAAGGAACTATTTATACTAAAACATTAAACAACTATAGTTCTATTGTTTCAACGCACTTCTAAACCAATCTAATCAAATATTATTATAATTATCATCAGAATCGCAACAATGAATCACAAACGGAACATAGTATTATTAGTGTGATTCGAAACCAAAACCGAACATATAACCGCACGAATAACTCCTAAAATCAATGCATTCCTACCCGAAACTAATCAGAAGACTCCATAAACATTTTCAAACACTCCGGCCTCAGAAATCCACTAAATCCATCTTAATAACAACTGTTGATCTCACAAACCATTATTGACCATTAAGGCAAGGAAACCAGTTGTAAAGGACCATGAAACTACTCGTATCCACTTAATAAGAATCAATAATCAAATTACAGTGGTGGAATGAAGGTTATTAGACGAACAACAAGAATGGTAAGTTTGATGAATCAAAAGGAAGTTAAATCAATGTAACATGATAAAGTAAATAAGATTTTCTTGTACGTTAATCAAATTTATGCAACTACAGATTGGTGTATAAGAGAATTTTAGAAAGCATACTAAATACATGGGAAAGGAACTATTTATACTAAAACATTAAACAACTATAGTTCTATTTTTCAACGCACTTCTAAACCATCTAATCAAATATTATATAATTATCATCAGAATCGCAACAATGAATCACAAACGGAGCATAGTATTATTAGTGTGATTCGAAACCAAACCGAACATATAACCGCACGAATAACTCCTAAAATCAATGCATTCCTACCGAAACTAATCAGAAGACTCCATAAACATTTTCAAACACTCCTGCCTCAGAAATCCACTAAATCCATCTTAATAACAACTGTTGATCTACACAAACCATTATTGACCATTAAGGCAAGGAAACCAGTTTTAAAGGACCAGGAAACTACTCGTATCCACTTAACAAGAATCAATAATCAAATTACAGTGGTGGAATAAAGGTGATTAGATGAACAACAAGAATGGTAATGTTTGATGAATCAAAAAGAAGTTAAATCAATGTAACATGATAAAGTAAATTAGATTTTCTTGTACGTTAATCAAATTTATGCAACTACAGATTGGTGTATAAGAGAACTTTAGAAAGCATTACTAAATACATGGGAAAGGAACTATTTATACTAAAACATTAAACAACTATAGTTCTATTATTTCAACGCACTTCTAAACCAATCTAATAAAATATGATTATAATTATCATTAGAATCGCAACAATGAATCACAAATGGAACATAGTATTATTAGTTGATTCGAAACCAAAACCACAATATAACCGCACGAATAACTCCTAAAATCAATCCATTCCTGCCCGAAACTGATCAGAAGACTCCATAACCATTTCGAACACTCCTGCCTTAGAAATCCTCTAAATCCATCTTAATAACAACTGTTGATCTACAAAAACCATTATTGACCATTAAGACAAGGAAACTAGTTGTAAAGGACCATGAAACTACTCGTATCCACTTATAAGAATGAATAATCAAATTACAGTGGTGGAATGAAGGTAATTAGACGAACAACAAGAATGGTAATGTTTGATGAATCAAAAGGAAGTTTAATCAATGTAACATGATAAAGTAAATAAGATTTTCTTGTACGTTAATCAAAATTATGCAACTACGAATTGGTGCATAAGAGTACTTAAGAAAGCATTACTAAATACATGAGAAAGAAACTAGTTATACTAAAACCTTAAACAACCATAGTTTTATTGTTTCAACGCACATTTAAACCAATCTAACAAAATGATTATAATTATCATTAGAATCGCAACAATGAATCACAATGGAACATAGTATCATTAGTGTGATTCGAAAAAAAAACTAAACATATACCACACGAATAACTCCTAAATCAATCCATTCCTACCCGAAACTGATCAGAAGACTCCATAACCATCTTCAAACACTCCTGCAGCAGAAATCCACTAAATCCATCTTAATAACAACTGTGGATCTACAAAACCATTATTGACCATTAAGACAAGGAAAAGTTGTAAAGGACCATGAAACTACTCGTATCCACTTAATAAGAATTAATAATCAAATTACAGTGGTGGAATGAAGGTGATTAGACGAACAACAAGAATGGTAATGTTTGATGAATCAAAAAGAAGTTAAATCAATGTAACATGATAAAGTAAATAAGATTTTCTTGTACGTTAATCAAATTTATGCAACTACAGATTGGTGTATAAGAGAATTTAAGAAAGCATTACTAAATACAAGGGAAAGGAACTATTATACTAAAACATTAAACAACTATAGTTCTATTGTTTCAACGCACTTCTAAACCAATCTAATCAAATATGATTATAATATCATCAGAATCGCAACAATGAATCACAAACGGAAACATAGTATTATTAGTGTGATTCGAAACCAAAACCGAACATATAACCGCACGAATAACTCCTAAAATCAATGCATTCCTACCCGAAACTAATCAAGACTCCATAAACATTTTCAAACACTCCTGCCTCAGAAATCCACTAAATCCATCTTAATAACAACTGTTGATCTACACAACCATTATTGACCATTAAGGCAAGGAAACCAGTTGTAAAGGACCATGAAACTACTCGTATCCACTTAACAAGAATCAATAATCAAATTACAGTGGTGGAAAAGGTTATTAGACGAACAACAAGAATGGTAATGTTTGATGAATCAAAACAAAGTTAAATCAATGTAACATGATAAAGTAAATAAGATTTTCTTGTACGTTAATCAAATTTATGCAACTACAGATTGGTGTATAAGAGAATTTTAGAAAGCATTACTAAATACATGGGAAAGGAACTATTTATACTAAAACATTAAACAACTATAGTTCTATTATTTCAACGCACTTCTAAACCATTCTAATCAAATATTTATAATTATCATCAGAATCGCAACAATGAATCACAAGCGGAGATAGTATTATTAGTGTGATTCGAAACCAAAACCGAACATATAACCGCACACGAATAACTCCAAAATCAATGCATTCCTACCAAAAACTAACAGAAGACTCCATAACATTTTCAAACATCCTGCCTCAGAAATCCACTAAATCCATCTTAATAACAACTGTTGATCTACACAAACCATTTGACCATTAAGGCAAGGAAACCAGTTGTAAAGGACCATGAAACTACTCGTATCACATTAACAGAATCAATAATCAAATTACAGTGGTGGAATAAAGGTGATTAGACGAACAACAAGAATGGTAATGTTTGATGAATCAAAAGGAAGTTAATCAATGTAACATGATAAAGTAAATAAGATTTTCTTGTACGTTAATCAATTTATGCAACTACAGATTGGTGTATAAGAGAAATTTAGAAAGCATTACTAAATACATGGGAAAGGAACTATTTATACTAAAACATTAAACAACTATAGTTTTTATTTCAACGCACTTCTAAACCAATCTAATCAAATATGATTATAATTATCATTAGAATCGCAACAATGAATCACAAATGGAACATAGTATTATTAGTGTGATTCGAAACAAAACCAAACATATAACCGCACGAATAACTCCTAAAATCAATCCATTCCTGCCCGAAACTGATCAGAAGACTCCATAACCATCTTCGAACACTCCTGCCTCAGAAATCCTCTAAATCCATCTTAATAACAACTGTTGATCTACGAAACCATTATTGACCATTAAGACAAGGAAACTAGTTGTAAAGGACCATGAAACTACTCGTATCCACTTATAAGAATCAATAATCAAATTACAGTGGTGGAATGAAGGTAATTAGACGAACAACAAGAATGGTAATGTTTGATGAATCAAAAGGAAGTTAAATCAATGTAACATGATAAAGTAAATAAGATTTTCTTGTACGTTAATCAAAATTATGCAACTACAAATTGGTGTATAAGAGTATTTAAGAAAGCATTACTAAATACAGGGAAAGAAACTAGTATACTAAAACATTAAACAACCATAGTTTATTGTTTCAACGCACTTTAAACCAATCTAATCAAATTGATATAATTATCATTAGAATCGCAACAATGAATCACAAATGAACATAGTATTATTAGTGTGATTCGAAAAAAAACGAAAATATAACCGCACGAATAACTCCTAAAATCAATCCATTCTACCCGAAACTGATCAGAAGACTCCATAACCATCTTCGAACACTCCTGCCTCAGAAATCCACTAAATCCATCTTAATAACAACTGTTGATCTACAGAACCATTATTGACCATTAAGACAAGGAAACCAGTTGTAAAGGACCATGAAACTACTCGTATCCACTAATAAGAATCAATAATCAAATTACAGTGGTGGAATGAAGGTGATTAGATGAACAACAAGAAATGGTAATGTTTGATGAATCAAAAGGAAGTTAAATCAATGTAACATGATAAAGTAAATAAGATTTTCTTGTACGTTAATCAAATTATGGAACTACAGATTGGTGTATAAGAGAATTTAAGAAAGCATTCTAAATACAGGGAAAGGAACTATTTATAAAAACATTAAACAACTATAGTTCTATTGTTTCAACGCACTTCTAAACCAATCTAATCAAATATTTATTATAATATCATCAGAATCGCAACAATGAATCACAAATGGAACATAGTAATTAGTGTGATTCGAAACAAAACCGAATATAACCGCACGAATAACTCCTAAAATCAATGCATTCCTACCGAAACTAATCAGAAGACTCCATAACATTTTCAAACACTCCTGCCTCAGAAATCCACTAAATCCATCTTAATAACAACTGTTGATCTACACAAACATTATTGACCATTAAGGAAGGAAACCAGTTGTAAAGGACCATGAAACTACTCGTATCCACTTAACAAGAATCAATAATCAAATTACAGTGGTGGAATGAAGGTTTTAGACGAACAACAAGAATGTAATGTTTGATGAATCAAAAGAAAGTTAAATCAATGTAACATGATAAAGTAAATAAGATTTTCTTGTACGTTAATCAAATTTATGCAACTACAGATTGGTGTATAAGAGAATTTTAGAAAGCATTACTAAATACATGGGAAAGGAACTATTTATACTAAAACATTAAACAACTATAGTTCTATTATTTCAACGCACTTCTAAACCAATCTAATCAAATATTTTATTAATTATCATCAGAATCGCAACAATGAATCACAAACGGAACATAGTATTATTAGTGTGATTCGAAACCAAAAACGAACATATAACCGCACGAATAACTCCTAAAATCAATGCATTCCTACCCAAACTAATCAGAAGACTCCATAACATTTTCAAACACTCCTGCCTCAGAAATCCACTAAATCCATCTTAATAACAACTGTTGATCTACACAAACCATTATTGACCATTAAGGCAAGGAAACCAGTTGTAAAGGACCATGAAACTACTCGTATCCACTTAATAAGAATCAATAATCAAATTACAGTGGTGGAATAAAGGTGATTAGACGAACAACAAGAAACGTAATGTTTGATGAATCAAAAGGAAGTTAAATCAATGTAAATGATAAAGTAAATAAGATTTTTTTGTACGTTAATCAAATTTATGCAACTACAGATTGGTGTATAAGAGAACTTTAGAAAGCATTACTAAATACATGGGAAAGGAACTATTTATACTAAAAATTAAACAACTATAGTTCTATTGTTTCAACGCACTTCTAAACCAATCTAATCAAATATGATTATAATTATCATTAGAATCGCAACAATGAATCACAAATGGAACATAGTATTATTAGTGTGATTCGAAACCAAAACCGAAACATATAACCGCACGAATAACTCCTAAAATCAATCCATTCTGCCCGAAACTGATCAGAAGACTCCATAACCATCTTCGAACACTCCTGCCTCAGAAATCCTCTAAATCCATCTTAATAACAACTGTTGATCTACAGAAACCATTATTGACCATTAAGACAAGGAAAACTAGTTGTAAAGGACCATGAAACTACTCGTATCCACTTATAAGAATAATAATCAAATTACAGTGGTGGAATGAAGGTATTAGACGAACAACAAGAATGGAATGTGTGGAATCAAAAGGAAGTTAAATCAATGTAACATGATAAAGTAAATAAGATTTTCTTGTACGTTAATCAAAATTATGCAACTACAGATTGGTGTATAAGAGAATTTTAGAAAGCATACTAAATACATGGGAAAGGAACTATTTATACTAAAACATTAAACAACTATAGTTCTATTGTTTCAACGCACTTCTAAACCAATCTAATCAAATATGATTATATTATCATAGAATCGCAACAATGAATCACAAATGGAACATAGTATTATTAGTGTGATTCGAAACCAAAACCGAACATATAACCGCACGAATAACTCCTAAAATCAATCCATTCCTGCCCGAAACTGATCACAAGACTCCATAACCATCTTCGAACACTCCTGCCTCAGAAATCCTCTAAATCCATCTTAATAACAACTGTTGATCTAAGAAACCATTATTGACCATTAAGACAAGGAAACTAGTTGTAAAGGACAATGAAACTACTCGTATCCACTTATAAGAATGAT
>JACCIZ010000178.1:0-92431 GCA_025506415.1 Flaveria robusta
CCTTCCAGAGTAAATGGGTCAAAATTTCCACCTAATAAAATACAAAGATCATGCCACAATTTTCTAGATAAAGATCAGAAAATTGGAATTGAATACTAACCTGAACCAGTTTCTGCACATACTGAAGCTCAAACTTTCCTCAGCCACCAAATCTACGATTTCTCTGATCACTTGAAGACGGTTTCAAAGCAGAAAATGCATCATTTAACCCAATTTCAAACTTCACAACAACAGAACCATCACTTGAATTTGATCTCCAAGAAGCCATTGTTGATCATTTCTCCCAATGCTTCCACTCTCTCTAGAAATCCTTAAAGTCAAGCATCCCTCCCTTACCCAACTCAAAAGATTCCAATCATATGCAAGATCACCTGTAACACCCTTTTTTCATCTCCCATTAAGTTATCTGGTAAATACTTATCAACATTTAGTCAAAGTCATAACTTTATAGCACACAAAACACTTTGCAAGACATGCAGCTTCTTTTATCAAACCATGAAGCCGAAAGGATCTCATTTCTAAAAGAAATGCCATTATCTTTAGAATTATCATCCACCACGTCATTAATCAGCATCGAAAGAACATTGCTTGTCTTGACCATTGTGTCAACAAGAATACGTTGTTGACCAGTTGGATTCTCGTCTTGTAAAATTGAAAGCAACCCATGATTGAATGCATAGGTTTTCTTAAACTCTTGCTCATAACTGTTTGAAACGAGCTTCTTGCTTGACTCGCCCTCATTGCATCATGTTTAGCTTGTTGTAAAGCTTGGTTTTGAGCCACTAATTTGTCTCTCATGAGTCTGGATTCTTCTAAAACGCAGCATGTGAGAGGGCAACGGCTACTTGGTCAGCAACTACTTTGAGTATTTCAAGCTCTGAATCGGTCCAAGATCGTAAATTCCTCCAGGTAGAACCAAAACTAATATTGCATAACAAGCTTGAATCATCTCAGGGGTCCCACCTTTAAAGTCAGCAACTCGAAGCATTGGCATACGGATTGCAGCTGCGGCTCCTGGTTGACTAGACCCTCCACTGCTTAGCTCCGCTAATCTTGATTCTGGTTCCAATAACTTTACTACTTCACTTCTTTTGATTTCTTGAACATCAGAATCATTAATTGGGATGCAAAATCGATCAATTGTAGAATCGCCCCCTTTTAATTGATGAGTGAGGTCATTACCGTTTTAGTCTCATCTGGCATCCAAATAGCACAATTGCAAATCTAAAGTCTCAGATAACTTATCAAGAGTTGTGTAAAGAATTGTGTGGCGATCAAGAGACTTCTTATTTCTTGTGTGAGCATACGCACATGCCACCGGCTTCTTTTTGTTTCTTGATCATTCCCATCTCTCTACCAAGATCCCAAAACTTCTTTTTTAGCATAAATTCTCTAACTTTGACCTTTAGAAGCAATGGAATGAGGGTGAATAACGTAATGGCGGTTGCAAAAGACACTAATGCAGTTAAGAACTTAAAAACGGTGAGTGCAAGCATTAACTGAAAGGGATGGGCTTCGTATGTCCAACCGTTGAGTAAATGTGTCATTCCACATAGCACAATGAAGAGAATGAATTGAACAAGTACCCATTTGAAAGGCACATTTGAACAGCTAACAAAGTAAAGAAGCTCAATTGGGATCGAAAAAAAGCCACTGCTATCAAGAAATCACTCACCCTTTGTGTTTCCATAATGTTTCGGTACCCAAAGAAACCTTCAACCTCACAGTTGCACCCTGAGTATCCATTATCAGATGCTGAAACACAGACCAACAACAAGAAAATGATCGCGAAAGATTGAATTGATTTCGATATCAGATTCATCATGCTGATCCTCCAATCCACATATGAACAAGTTCCTCAATCCTTTTGTTGCATAATCTGAAAATCAAAGAATTTTCTTAATTTCTCCTAAAGTTAACATCGTTTTCATCCAACAGCTTGAATATAAAACAGAAATGAAATCAAACAAAATAATCTCCACAAACCAAAACCCTTTCAGAAATTTCATCAAACAGTTGGTGTGCATATAAACAATTCTAGATTGCTTGATTTCAACCACAAACTACTGCACAAAATCCAACGAAAAATTTAACAAACCAAGAATTTAAAACTTCCAAGCAGATTGAAACAAGAAACAAGAAATAATCACTGAAAAATCAAAACCCCACAAATAAACGATCCAAAATTAAGCAAAAAATCAATAATGTAGGTATAAATTGAGTCGTACGGTCGTACCTTTTAAGAACACGTACTCACCGGAAATTCGTTTCTTCAGATCACAACAACATTAATAGCAAAAGAAAACCCTTCTAATTTCAAGACTCCCGAACTTCTCGAACACGACATCTGGTGTTCTCACTTGCTAATTGATCAATTTCATTTGGGTATGAACGAGTTTTATGAAAAACCAAAATCAGAAGAAGCTTTATATGATCCAATTGATGAAAATTAGGGAAAAAAGACGAAATTTATGGGTTTGATTCTTTTTTTTTGAAGGCTGATGAGCAGTAGATGCATGAACCCACCTGGGTTTTTCCCCCAAAAACCTACAAATAGTTTCAAAACTGAAGGTTCGTAGGGGGGAAAGGGTTGATCGAAGGAGAAAGAGACGCGTTTTTCGTTAGATTTGTCACCGCCGTTGGTTTGTTTATAAAAGGGGATGGAAAATAAGAGGAGACCAAGAAAATGAAAAATATTTTTAATTCATTTAATTTATATACTTTAAGAAAAAATGATTTATTTGATGTTTGATTTACTATCGTTTTATGTGGGAGCTAGAGAAAAGTTGGATCACTTCTGATGTGCGCAATTTTAACATATATTTGTGTATAAGGTTGCTTTATGTGACTTATTGCTAACTGGGTAGCTAATTTAAGATTCGCCCTTTATATAATTTGGGAAAAAAAATTCAGAGTTTTTGTTTTGAGTAGTCTTTCTATCAGTTAGTTTGAGTAAATGTTTGACTCCATTTTCTTATTTTCAAACCTTATCAATAGCACTATTTATGAATGTGATATTACTAAGTAAGGTGGTTATTTATTTTTTTAGCCATATATATATATGTACTAGCTTTAGTAAACTCGTGTATTACACGGGTTGAACAAATCAAATATCAAATATAATAAAAGTTTATCAAGTATAAAAGATATTTTATGATAAAAATAATTGAAATTACGTAGAAGACAATATGTAATAACAATTATATCAACTTTTTAAAATTTTGGTTTAAAACTATTTTTTCAAAAAAAATAAAAAATATTTTGTTTCAAAACAAACGTATTAAAAATATCGTTTTTAAAAATTTTCTTATTATAAATTTCAAATTTAATTATTTTTTTATAAAAAATTAACCTTTTAAAACATTAATTTTAAAAAAGTTTGATGGTTTGTAAAAATTCTTATTCTATAAAATTATTTTTAAAAATAACATTAATAAGAAGATCTTTTTTTTATTTATAAAAAAACTATTTTTATCTAAAAAAAGTTAAATAATATTATTGATAATTAAGGTAATTATTTAATAGGAGAGAGAAGCGAGAAAATTTTGGTGAGAGTGAATGTATGTATAATGAATTTCTTAGTATTAATCAGGAGGTTATGCTTAGGTATGCTTGTTTTAACGAATATTCTAGACTAAAATGCAAACTATGGTTTTGAGGGAGACAAACTGAACGGGACGAATTGGGTGGTCAACTAGACAGGCCAATTTACCGGTTTGACGGTATTAACTATTCTTTTTCAAGATATTGGTTTGGATTGAAAATTTGCAATGTGGAGGTGGTTTATAATGATAATGTGTCTACTACGTATTCTATAAATATATATGTGAGTGTATGCACACTACACACAACCAATTTCAAATTCCAGAACGATAAAATTGTTAAAAACAAGTAAAATGAGTCACTTGAATTTCAAACCAACTGACTTGATTTGGTTTAAAGGTTCGAAGTTTTCAACGATTTTAAACACTCGGACTAAAAACCTAGTTAAACCATTCGAAATAAAAAAAAGTTTGGTCAGCTTCTATGCCCAATTGTTAGGTGCGAACCACCTCTCTTTAAAAGCACAGGATTTTAGTGTAGTAGTACTTGTTGAAATATATCACGTGTAGTTGTTTGTTCTTGATTGCTGATGTTATACTTTTATCCATTTTTAATTATATAAATAAATACTTTTGCAAAGCTAATGTTTGCAGATTGCTTATTTGAATATTTTTACTTGTTATCCAATTAATCTTGGTTTTTTTATAACTTTCAAGCATTCAAAAGCTTTTTATTTTATAGCCTTCGAACATTCAAAGGATTTTAATTAGAATAATAATATGATACCTGTTTGTTGTCATTTTATGTATTTATTCTTACCGGCATTAGACTGATAATACAACCAACTTGTCGATATTTTCTAGACAAAAGTTATGCAACATTGCAAAAATTGTTTTATAATCAAAACTTTATTGACCATATTAGTCGCTTCAATATACATTTACCCAAAATTTAGACATTTTTTAGTAACCACAAATCTTATATTTATCTAATTATTTTTAGTTATACATCAAAATTAATTTAAATTAATCCATCGTAAACGAAACACCTCTAGAAAAAACTTGATTACTCTTACTTTAAATAGCTTTACCGTAAAACACATTTCCCATCTTTTACCCAAAATTTAGATACATGCATTTCCACAATAGAATTATACATTGTATCTATCCTCCACAAATTATCCTTCACAACAAGTTGTCTAGTTTTCATCTCATATAAATAAATACTAGTAGGTGAAACCCGCGCGGTGCGGTGGGAGTATAATATTTTAGGATTGTGTATTTAGCTAATTCTCTCTTATTGTGCTAACTCTCATTTTGCTTTTTTATTTGATTAATGTGGGATATCAAACACATCTATATTACTATAGGGATGAACAAATGTGTAAATAACAAATTGTTTATGCATAATCATTTGTACCAAATGTAACAAAATTGTTATTAAGTGTTTTAAAAATGAACTAAAATTACAATATTGTTCAAAAAATTGTATTATATAGTAGTATAGATATAGATAGATTAAGATAACCTTAAATATAATAGTTCTACTTTAAATTTAATTAGAAAATGATAGAGTACAAGTATTTAAAGCTTAAAAGGGTATAATAGGAATAAATTTTATAATATTACACATTAAAGCTTGCAACTCTTCATATGTCATCTTAAAATTGATATAAAATTATAAATCTAGTCATGGTTTCTCTATTATATAATAGTATAGATAGATAATTAATTCTATATATGTGTGAACTTATAATATATGCAAGTTTATATATAATCAAATAAAAATTCTGAAATTTTATATAAAAACTAAACTTAACTTCAATGTTATTTTTACAAATTGATAGATTTATTTTATAAAAGTTTATACAATTAAAAATATATATAGCTTTTATTAAGTTTTTTTTTCTTGGTTTTGCTTATCCCTCGACACAGAGTTTGGCTCGACCTTTGGCCCCGGACGGACCCGCGCAATGCGACGTCAGTGGTTACGCTTGCCCACTAAGCCATCCACAACCACAACACTACATTAAATGATAACAATCCTTAATCCCAAAAGCAAAAACTTTTCTCATGACTTAGAGCATTCACAGTAGTTTTTTATATTTATGTGAGTGCGTTTTTATAGTTTAAAGAATGGTTGTAAATGGTTGTAAGTGGAGTAGAGAGAAAACTTACTGTTCAATTTATATATTTAGGAAATCACTGTTCAACCATTATAATTTTTTTTAATATTTTTAAAAATGGTTGTGAGTAGATGATAGAGAAAAGGTAATGATAAAAGTGTAAAAAAAATACTATTTAATTGAAAATAAGAGAGGAAAAAAATGTTTTTTAAGTAATTATAAGTATAAAGATAAAAAATTTGATGTGAATGCTCTAGCTACCTTATATATTTTCGTGTCCGAGACGAGAGGCTGAGAATCATGTCCTGAAGGGAGAAAATTTATGAACACAAAAAGGACTTGCATAATTTTCATGTCAAAGACATCCATTTTAGGACATGTCTGAAACCGCATGATTCGACCATTGCCTGTATAACTGTTATCTGAATATGCATAAACGGTTGACACGGTATTAACGGGTTTTAAAAAAATTAGTTTCTCTATAGCTGGGATCCCAATCGGCCTGCATCAACTGAAAATGGAACTATCGAATCACGGGTGACTACTTTTATGGGGATGAGAGGAATTGCTTAATCGGCATTTCTGTCAATCGGAGGAAGACTAATGCATCCTAGGAGGGTACGACTTCAAGGGATGGACTCGATCGAACAGGAAACCACTTTCCATTTTTTTAGATATTAAATCCAAAAGACCATTAAGCGTGTAGTAGATTGGCCGAGTGCGCAATACGCCATTCGAGAATAAATCCCATCAATGGATACGATAGATGAACGAAAGTGGTCGGTGGCGGTGTAGAGCTATAGCTATAAGGAACAAAGCTCACATACACGGCTGATGTAGGGTGGGATAAAGTTGCCAATGCGAGTCACGCGTAGGTTGGAAATTCTTTTTATTTTTTAATCTTAGAAGCAATCATATCCAGAGAGTCGGCATGACTTTTCTTGGACCGATTCACTTATTTAAACCCTTAAAAACACTAATAGTAGGACAAACAATAAGATACATCTATCATCTTTTAAAAAAGCAACCCCTTAATCATGGTCGTACCAGCTTACTCTAGGAATGAACATAAGCGTTAAAGGATTAACAACTACCTAACATGGATTCACTAGGTTCCATCTACAAAGAGAATTTATTGAGCTTTTGTATCTTGATACTAATTTTTAACATGTTGACGAGTCAACCCGTTTATAAGAACTCAACATGTACATTATTCTTTTATATAAAGGGTAAGCGCGTTTATTTAGCCAGTTAGACAAGTCAATCTGTTTACGACCTCAACCTGTTTAGACCCAGCTAAAGACTTTATTGTATTGCGTAAATAATTGTCGTCCCAATTTAAAAACCCATGTGTGATGCCAGGTATAGTGGTTTGCAGATTGTCATATGATATATATGTATAAAACTTACCATAGACTTTTTATATTTTTGGATTTACATTATTATACTTCTGGGACTGGATATTTAACCTAACAAAATTCAACAATATAGTTTCAACAAACTGTTTACTTCATGTCACGTTTTATACTCCATTAGGTTTATATATCTTTCTTGGAACTTCTATACTTTTATTATTTTTCTGTAATGTATCTTGTGAGTATAGCCCATTTAAAAGCATGATATCCCTAGAAAAAACTAAGGGGCTGTTTGGCAACTTCTAAATTAGTAAGTACTGAATCATTAATAATTCTGAACCATTAAGTGCTGAACCAGTAAGAATTCTGAATCATTAAAGCTAGTATATTGCTTAACTATTCAAAGACAAATGTCTGACCAATTCAAATAAAAGCTTTTAACCATTCAGACTCAGTATAATGTTTAATCATTCAGAAAAAAAGTGCTTAACCATTCAGAAATCTGCTAATGAAACAAACACTTTGAACCATTAGTGCTGAAACATTCAGACATCTGATTAGTTAAGAAGCAAATAAACAGCTCCTAAGTCTAAAAACTAAGTCTTCAACTTAATGATTTTATTTTCATTCATACGGTTCAACATTAATGTTAGGTTGTTTCTATAATTTCCACATGGTAATAAGTGTGAAATATGTGGTAACAAACATGATTTGAGTTCTTTATGGTAACATCTGTTTTTCTTCAAACGCTAATCTTAATAATTTGTCCAATTTTGTTGGTTGTCTTATGTCAAATGAATTTATATTTTCCATTAGGAAAAGAAAAAGATTAACTAAAGGTTAAAAAAAAGGATTTCATATAGAGGATCATGAAAATGTAAAAGTAGACAATTATACTTTCAACAAAGAAGCATATTAGTATATTACTTCACATTACTTTTACAAAATATAAATATTATTATTAATAATCTCTCTTATTTTCAGTAAGAAAATTAAGGTAAACAGTAAAAAAACACTTAATCGTCTTACTAAATATGTTAAAGAGTGTTTTACTCTCAACTTTGCCTAATTTTGTTCTTTTTTTATAATTTTAATATCTTTTTATTGATAAAATGGTAACATTTTCTTCTAATACTATTAATTAATAAATGTAAATATACAACTATTGTCGTATCTTTGGATTTCTTTATGTCAACAACTCACACAAACATTTAATCTATTTTTAAGCTACACCATAATTAATTTAACTTCTCAATAGAGCACCATGACTTTAATTTTTATGGCTTTGTCATTAAACCCAACCCTTACCCTTTTTTTTTTAAATTGCACTTGAAAAACATATAAGTTTAACCTACGGGGCTTAAAAGATATAACACATATTTATTAAATTAATTAGAATTCGTAGGAATTAAGTTTCTCAATTTGACAAAATAACCATGTTTAATTTGTTAATTCTTTTTATCAAAGAAGTTCAAGTGTGTTTACCGTTTTGATGGCGAGGATGGTCACAAAGAGGTGGTGGGGTCGGTGGAGGCATAGATGGTGGCAGAAAAGCTCATGATAGCAGTGCCCACAACATCAACGTCAATGGTGGTAGAGGTCCTATGGGTGACTACCCACAAAATGCGTTGTCATGTGAATACATATTCTTATTCCATCGAATTGTATAAAACCAAACATGTTAGGAATGAAATTTAGTTTTTGATTCATTTGGATCCCATAAGTTAAACGCCCTCAACGTAATAACGACGTAACATAAAAGCATACAAAACCTTGTTTTAATCTTTTTATTTTTAGTAATGTTGTCATAAGTGATACGAAACCTACCAAAAAATAACTATAATAAAAACAAAATAGCACAAACATGCCACACAAACATTTGATATCAATTTCGAAATCACCAAATGACTTGTAGTCTAGGGCTTTTGATTTGTAATAAAATTGCTTCTCCCAAAATGATTGAGGATGTTTAATTTGATGATGGACATTGATATAGATTTAAAATTAAATTTATAAAGCGTGTAAGTTATCATTTCTAACAAAGAAATCAATTTCACAATCATCCCGATCAAGAACCTAAACATAAATTGTTTATATGTTGCACATGTGTGAACGATAAAGCATGTGCGCGGGCCTATACTAGTGGAAAGACTTATAATTAGTTATATTTCATTTTCAGTCATGGTTGATGTCACAAAAGTGACGCTAAACCTTTTAAAAACAAAAAAAAAAACCTTAAAATTAAACTATTGAACAACATAAAAAATCGTATATTACAAGTAGTTGCTTTAACTTAACAAAGCAAGTTAAGTTTGAACCGATAACATAAAACGCCAGTAACATGGTTCACTTAAGACCCCATAGTGACTATCAAGATCTGCCTGATCTCTCACATTAATTGTTACATTCCTAATATCATAAGTTCTCACATTGTAAGACTTGTGAAGAACAATTGTAGTTAGTAGAAAATTAGTATATAGTGTCAGTCTTAATATACATTAGACTTGTGAAAAACATTGTAGTTAGTAAGAAAATCAGTATATAATGTCAGTCTTACTATACAATGTATAGGACTATATAATATGATTTTTATGTGTGTTATGTTGGAAAAATGGTGAATCAAATACATTTATTTGAGTAAAAAACCTGGTTGTATTATCTCCTCTAGTGTCTTATTTCCACCACATAAAATTTTCCCTCCGATGCATCATTAAACATAGAATGCTTGGTGTGAAATGAACTTAAAGAAAAGGCCCTAGAAATGGAATGAAGCTAACATCAAAGTCCTTTCATTAATCCAAATATGAGTGTGAATTTCTAACATGTCACAAACCTAATACAAATATCATGGTTTTTTAGTTTTTTTTAAACGGTTACGGGTTAGTTTGAGTTGTACTTGTGAATATGTTTGATAAACAAGTCGTATTTAGGTTAACCTAGCAGGTTCACAAATTGACACATTTATTTTTACAATTCATCCAAAATATATTATACTAGCTTTAAAAAACCCGTGTATTACACGGGTTGAATAAAAAATATTAAATAAAATAAAATTTTATAATTTATAAATTGATATTATAAAATAAGATATGATTGAAATCTTTCTTATAATAAATAAAATAAAAGTTTTATTCCCCACAAAAAGTTTTAAAAAATATCATACTTAAAAACTTTCTTATTGTAACTTTCAATTTTAATTATTATTTGTTTATTTAAATTTACTTTTTAAAACACCAATTATAAAATATTTTATATTTTAAAAAGTTTGATGTTCTAAAAATTTTCTAATTTTATGAAAATTTATTTCCTTAAAAATAACATTAGTAAAAAGATCTGTTTATTAATTTATTAAAAAACTATCTTAATCTAAAAAAATTAAATACTATTGTTAGTAATTAATGTGATTATTAAATAGTAGAGATAAATAGAAAAAAATTAGTAAGAAAGAATATGGTGTTGACAATTGTCACTTTTAGATACCCTTTACAGTAAGGAGATATTATAAGTTAAACTAATCGGAATTATGTTAAAATTTAGAAGATAAAACGAATAAGCATCAGACTTTATATTTTAGATATTGTATAAACTTATATTTTTAGTTTTGTAAATTTGTAATTTTAAAGTATTAATATATAAAAAACAAAATAAAATAAAACTTCAGAGTTAAATGAATTTTGTTCATGTTGATTTAGAAAAAATCGGGTCGTGTCTACTTTCACACATAGGATTCACAGATCCGTCTTGTGTTCGTGTGCATATCAAATTGTTACGATCATGGAAACACCGACCTATGTTAAAACCATATGAAAAGTAAAAGAAGATGGGCTCTTTCCATTTTTGACTTTAAAACACACAAAGTTTAAAAATTTAAGTTTATTGTGTTAATTGCGGCTTATATATCACATATTTCTCACATTAAGGTGGTATTTGATACGCAGTAATAGGAGACGGAATCGAACGAACCATTAAGCGTGAATGAATAAATACATGTTTGGTTGGTGAAGATAATGGAATGAACCATTACATAGTTGATTCCATTCTCTCAAATTCATTCCATCCATCCCCCCTTCTTTTTTTTTTTCATTTCATCCTTCTTTCATCATTAGTCACCAACGTCACCCACTCACCCACTGCCATCGACCACCACCGCCGCCAACGCCAACCACCGGCCACTAACCGCCGCCGGCCACCACCGCCGCCGGAAACCACCACTTGCCACCACCATCGCCGGCCAACACCGTTGTCGGAAACCACCACCATCGGTCGGCCACCGCCACCGCCAGAAACCACCACCGGCCACCACCATCACTGGCCACCACCGCCGCCTGAAACCACCACCGGCCACCACCATCTCCGGCCACCACCGCTGCCGGAAACCACCACCGTCACTGGCCACCGCCGCCGCCGGAAACCACCACCTGCCACCACCATCGCCTGCCACCACTATCGCTGGCCACCGCCGCCGCCGGAAACCACCATCGCCGGCCACCACCGCCGCTTGAAACCACCATCGGCCACCACCATCGCAGGCCACCACCGCCGCCGGAAACCACCACTTGCCACCACCATCGCCAGCCACCACCGCCGACCACCGCAGCCGGAAACTACCACGGCCACCATCGCCGGCCGCCACCGCAGGCCGCCACCACCACCCGCATCAACACTATAACTACTTTTATATTCATTCCTTTGTTTTTTCATACCTAACAAACAACATAAAGTAATGATTCATTCATTAGGGTAACCAAACAGGACAATAAAATATAATGATTCATTTCATTCACTCATCCATTCCATTTCCTCATCCATTCCATTCCCTCATTCATTCCATTACTTCGTCAATTCCATTACCTCATACCAAACAGACCCTAAGCCTAAAAAAATAAGGATGGGCATAACTTTAGGCAGGACCGGTTTGTCGGTTTTAAGGGCACAAAACGACACAAAATTTTGAGGTTTTCTTCTAAATATCATTATTAAAAACTCTCATCCTTTATCTGTGTTTGAGATCAACAATATAAACAATAATGATTATAGTTTTCAAGGTTTAATTATCAATATTTCCATCAAAATCATTTACTTTACGATTTATGCGTTCCTCATTAAAGTTAACAACTAAATGGGTTCAAGAATCTAATTTCTAAATACTTAACTTATCAATATACTCTTCAAAACATAGTCTAGAACAATATACTCGTCAAGAATTAACCTTTAACTAATCAATATATCTTCAAAAACAAAAGGCTAGAATAACAACTACTAAACAACTAGGACTATAGAAGGCTAAACATTCAAAACAAAACATCGACCATAGAAGGTTACAAATTAGTTAAAAAAATTCAAGATTCAGGTATAATCAAGTACTATGGTATAATGAACTAATCAAGCATTCAACAAACCTAGTCATTTGCTTTAGTACTTTAGCATATTAGAAGAGCCGAAGGGTAAAAAAAATTACTAGACTCGCAGATGATGAACATGAACTCGTATGACACGATATTAAATAATAAATATTAAATAGTCTCAAAAAAAAGTCAAGTTCTTCATTTTATTTTCAGTAAATAATATTTATCTAAATATGAAAAATAATTTTAAAAACATCTATATAGAAACAACACATAATACAATTAATAAAAAATATTATTAAAATTTTAACAAACATATAAACTTTGAATGTAAATTTAAATAAGAAAATAATCACAATTTAGTTTATTCATATTATTAATATTAATTAATAATGAGAAAAAGAATCATAGAATTCAACACGTAATTACAACACGTGAGGGAACTATTTGCTTAGACGTTAAGCATAGATTTTTGCTTTTTTTTCTTTTTGTTACATACAAATGAACGAACAAAACTGATTAATTAATATCAAATTACATGTCAGGCGTCTATTATTGGAATAAAAGTATTTTAAATAACTTATTATCAAGTAGCTCGATTATTAAATGAGTTACAGCCCAACTAATAAATCAGCCCATATATTTCATGGGCCTTTATTTAGTAGGTTGAGACGGAGTTTCGATTTATATATAAGATATAGAGTGAATTACATAGATGGTTGTGGTTGTGTTGAAATTTTGTATTTGGTTCTTAAAATTTAAAATTTTTAATATAGTCTTTATACTTTTTTTTTTTCATATATAGTTCCTAAGTCTGTTAGTAAACTATTAATAATGTTAAATATCGTAAAATTAACATTTTATTCACATTAGCCATCTAATTAATTTACCTTTTAAACTATAGCTTTACTTTTATTAAAAAAAAATTATATTTTTGTTTTTCAAAATTTTTTATTTTTCAATTTTTTGTAATTTCATTATTAATATGATTATTATTTAATGAAATAAGTTTTAAATACACAAATAATTTTTTAAAAGGTGTTTTAAATGTTCGGCTTTTAAACCTTTCGTTTTCTATACGTCATCCTAAAACTATTTGATTGTTTACAATTTTTATAAACAGTTTTCTAAAGTTTTTTAAAACATTTTTTAAACATGTTTTCTTAAACTAATTCTTAGTTTTTTTTAAAACAATTCAGTTGTAAACGTTTTTAAAAGAGAAGACATTTTTATAAAGATTCATAAAAACCCCACCTATTGGTTTAAAAAAATTATAAAGCAAACATTTAAAAGAAGACATTTTTTAAAACATTTTTTATTTGTGCATTAAATAATAAACACATATGTATAATAAAATAATATATAAATAAATTGATTATCCGTACAAGTAAAATAGTTATTTTAAAAAATTTAATATTATTAACTGAACTAACAGAGTAGTGACTATTGATGAAAGATAACTATAACATTAAGGACTATATTTGCAATTTTAAAACTTTAAGGACGAAATCCAAAATTTTAACCAAACCACAGGGACCATCCGTATAGTTTACTCTAAGATATATATTCCTTTAGTAATGCATTAATATGGAACACTCCAAGGTTGTTATATTAAAGATGACCTTTTGGCTGATTATTTATAGTACATACGTCAGGTTTTCTACGGATGTATATATAACTATAAAACATAACATTTTTAATTTTTATTAGGCCAGATGAAATATTTTAAAGTTTTTTCATTCTACTTGTGCTTCGAATTATTTACCCATCTCACTTCACCACACTAAACAAGAATGATTTAAACCCCCTCACTCTATCTCACCGCTTTTTTTATGCTAAAGTGTAATGGTGCGCTTAACATGCACATTTTAACGTTTCACGCTCATTAAAGCTTCCACGCCCCAACCCTTTAACGCCCTTAACGTTCCCAAGAGAGCGGTGTGCTAAGCCCTTAACGTCCCCAAGAGAGTGGTACTCAAGTAGGCCTTAAAGGGTGTAAATGTAATAGTTAGCTAACTTCATGAACAATCAATGATCAAGGAAAAGTATTTTGGCATATAGAGTTTTAAGGTAATAGAACCTATTGGTTAACCAAAAAAAAAAAACTGAATATATAGTCATCACCATATAACTAGGCGAGCTATAGTGATGATAGAAAGAGTATTTTGGCAAAGGTTTTCTAGGACAAGGAGCTGTTGTAGAGTTTAAGGTAACATGATCTATTGGTTAACAAAAAAAAAATGAATCTATAGTCATCAAAGTTCCATATAACTAGGCGAGCTATAGTGATGATAGAAAGAGTATTTTGGCAAAGGTTTTTCTAGGACAAGGAGCTGTTTATGGAGCTCAAAGAAGTCTTGAAGTTGATAGTTTAAACAACTAGATAATTGGAATTCAAAGTCACAAGGTCGTAACACTCAATCAGTTATGAGCCGATCCATAGATGTACTAATAGTAGAATAAATTAGCCTTATATAAGGAGTCATTTTAATTATGTATGTAGGCCATAAACTATAAAGACATTTGATATTCATTAAGAAATGAGTTTTTGTCAACAACACAATAGTTTCATACAAATGAACCACATGTTCTGTCTCTAATAAATTTATGAAATATGTTTTATTCGTTTAAATAAGACAATCAACTAAAGCATAACAAGAAGTTTGCTGAAAGACAACATAATTATACAAAATATAATCGAATAGCAACTTACACGCGGTAAAATCCTTCCTTTGTCCTTCCTCAACATCATGCCTTCGAGCACCGGATAACCCATAAAAGTGATGTAAAGTGCGATAAAAGTTTGTATCAAGACCGCGCCAATCATGTGCTCTTTATAAAGTGTTATTTTAACTATCCCAACTACAAATGCTAGAAGATTGAGGATGACCAAAGAACAAAGTGGAACAAGAAACATACTTGAAGTTTGGAAATTGTGTATGCCCATTTGGTATAGTTTTACTTCATCATCATTAATGGCTTTATTTGTTGGTATGAAATTTGCTTCTTTCATCCCAAGTTTTTCCATAATTGCATAAATGCTTCCATAAAGATTACATGTGATTCCCTTCATCATCCACATCCTTTGCTCATGTTTCCATGCTTGAAGTGAAACTCCTGAAGAGTGGATCTCCCTTATGTGTTGTAGATTTGATGATACAAACACAGAGATAAAGACAATGAAAAGGGGGCTAATAACCTGCATGATTCACATATGCATGTTACCAGAATAGGTCTTAATTTCTTGTGTGAAACCAAATATGGTGCTTGAAAAGACCGATGAGTGAATACAAACCTTGGGATAAATCGTGATGTCGTTGAGCAAGGAGAGTTGTGGGATGGTGGCTAGAATCCACAAAGGTAAGAAGCTAAAAGGAGAGGATGCTAACCATGTGTAAAAGAAGCTATGAAGAATAGGCATTCTTAATGGTCCATAAATAAGGGGAGAGGACTTTGATAGTGCAACTTCAATCAACCCTGCGTTCCATCGCGTGCCTTGAATCATGACATCGTTAAAACTTGTTGTGCCAGAGCCCAAAAAAGATGGCCGCGATGACATACACAGAACTGAGAACCAGTGTTTGCAGTGCATATTGAAGCCTGTTAAGAAGTCTTCAACGACAGTAAAGTATCTAAAACCAACCTGCAACATAATAGATAGGCAATACAAGTTTTGTGAGTTCGAAAGTTTTTTTCTGCTAACTACGAGATCAAATAACCCACACTTTATCCTAGATAGATGACGTTCAAGAGGTTATAACAAGAAAACAATGAAAGCAGGTTTAGACCCTAAGACATTTATTATACTACGCCACCTCTAGTATATATATATTTTTATAATATTTATAAAGTGTTTCAAGTTAAAATCAAACTAACATTTACATTTATTCCAAAACTTGTGAATCAAAGTTAGACTTGCCTCTTTCCCCATTTGGTGTCATTTTCATAATCACAAGATGCTAAAAGCTTTGCTTCTTGCAACAATTCATCAGAGATGGCTTTCTCACATTCCATATTCACATTTGATTTATTATGAAGAGATTTGATGAACTCGTTGGACGAACCAAAAGTCACTTTGAGTTCGTTTAAGTTGATGTCTGAAACAATACACAAAAAGGAATAGTATCATAAATCAAGAAGGAACACAAAGTGATGCATGAGTTTAGATCTACAATGATAACTCATAAGTAAAGAAAACCTTTAACTAATATATCTAACAGGTGTATATCTGTATTATAAGGTTTGTTGTCATAAGTTTCTCTAACTAGTGTTTTATCTCTAATAGTTTGTCACAAAGAGATTTTCGCTCGCATTAACACAATTTAAACGATATCTTCTGTTACGAACCTTCTAACATTGAAGGTGGCCCGTATAGTGCTTCTCTCTTTAAGTAATAACCGGTTCCACACAAACAAGGTCCTTCGATCCCATCCATTCCTTGAAGAAATGTCTAGTTGATGTCCAAACAAGACGACTCGATCATTAGAAAATCAAACACAATATATTTTAACGACGTAAGCTAAATTCCTATTAATTATTTATTTTGAAGTGTTTATTTCAATATATAATAAGTAGATAGCAGTTTTAATAAGGAATCATAAACAATGTGTATTCATGTAGGTATGGTGTTTACCTTAAAGAAATATCTTAACTCGCTCTCGTAGATATCACGTTTACTAATGTTATGAAATGTTTGTGGGAATTGGACGAAAGCAAGATTAGAAGATAGTTTCGGGTCAAGATGGAAACACATAGCTTGACGAGCTGAGTTTTTGTCGTTGCAACGCATGTCACAATCCAAGCCTAGTATATACGGTGAATTGCTTATCGAACTTGACACTCTCAGCTGCAAGCAAATATTTGTTGTGTTAGTGTGCATAAAAATAATCATAAATAGGGAAGACAAAAACAAGCAAAGACAGTTATATGATTGTATCATGCATTAACTTCAAAGCAGCTGCTAAAATATATTATGTGATTCTCGTGATTTTAACATATTATTATTTGTCTGTATATATATAGAGCGAGGGGTAGAGAGATACAAGGACGTTGAGGGCTCCGGCCTTAAAATGATGAGGATGAGTAGGTCTTTTTTCTCGAGAAACATACACAAGAAGAGGTATATTTCTTTGATCACGAGCGTTCTCATCAACCATCACCTGTAAAACAAAATTAGATTATTATTTAAGTTCATGTTACAAAAAGTTTGTACCATGAACGATGAAGGAATAATTTGCGCCAAAAGAATGTAGGAATATTATTTGAAAAGGCTAAAATATGTTAAAGTAGACAATAATCACTACAAGACAAGACAAATGACTCACAAAGGATCAATTTTGTATTAATCATTAGGTAGAAATGGTTATAGACAATAATGCATCGTTGAAGGTTCATTTGAAATATGGTCGTGGGTAATATGATATTCGACAAATTATCAGCGCGTATCGATGACGAATTACCGACATATCACCATGGGTGAAAAATAGGTTTTTTGAGATTCAGGAGATTCAAACAGTGAATTTCTGTCGGAAATATGGTATTGATTAATCTAATTTCTAATTGATCATCAACAGATATTGCCAACAAATTAACAACATATCACAATGGAAAAGGTTAGGTTTTTTGGGATTTTGGTGAATCTGTTGGTGATACATCCGATAGAAATCTTCCGCTCCGGAAAAAAGTTATAGTGAATGTTATAAACTTACGACAGTAGCAAAGTATAATTTATTATGAGAATGAGTATGTAACATTTGAAAAAAACATGTTTAAAGTGGTTAAAATGAAACACTTTAACTTACTTCAGATAAATTCGTACGTATTAAAAGTGTTAAATAGTTATATTTCATCAACTCCGCCGTCCCCAAGCAATAATAATGAAATAATGAATGTTTACTTGCCTCAACGACAGCAGAATGGTCTTTATTTGATATGCAGCTTTCACTTTCTGAAATTTTAATCATTTTCTGAACAAATGATTTGTATTCTTCCTACACACCATTAAAACCCAAGATAACGGTTAAATACAATATAAACCTATATATAGGGTTAATCTCGATGGGTCAAGTTACAGATAATGAGTAGTTAGCAAGATTAGTGGGTGTAAATAATGGATTAGATTATTTGATTCAAAGTAGTGGAGTCGTGGGCATGCTATTTTTATTTTAATTTAGTTGCAAGAATCTTATTATTTATATGTATATAGTACAAGTAATGATAAAAAATAGCAAGTTAAAAGCAATAAAAAACTTTCTTTATTGTTGGTTATAACATTTGTATATTTAAAACAAAAATTTTAAGCAATTGGTACGAAAAAACATCTGGGACACCAGAGTCCTTTGGTGTCCCACTTAAGACACCGTACGTCATTTTGTGTCAGGTTAGACACAAAAGGCCTTTCTTCATTCATCATTTGATATTCTGGTGTCCTAGGTATTAATTAACAAAGCAAGAAAAAAGTAGACAAACCGTAATCCTAGCTTTCTCGACTAGATACTCGTCACTATCCACCACGACTTCATCATCAACCTCCCGTCTGGTGAAATATGCATCGGGGCAAATCGACTCCACACCGTACTTCTTGCAAAACGGTACCCACATCCTAGCAAACTTCCAAGCTTCTCGCATGGCTTCCAGAGTCCCCGAACAGCCCGCATCATCCGAAAGATAAACCGAAAGCTTCTCGGGCGGATAATTCAAAGCCATGGCAGATATAACCGTGTTCATAACCCCAAGCGGCGGTTCCTTAACTGGATCCGCCGTACATATCACCACATCAATGGGTGGGAGTTGGTGGTCCTCAGGCAGTCTCTCTGGGAAAACAGTCCTGGTGACTGGTTTCCACATGCAAGAGTACTGACGGAGGACCCAGAAGAATGACAGACCGAGTTCTGAGACGAAGATTAAGATATGAGGAATGAGAGGTTGGGATTTTGAGTGGAATAGAGTGATTATAGTGGAAATTCTAAAGGATATGATGAGGGTTAGAGCTATGGTGTGAAGGAGCAAGTATAATCTGTTGATGATTAGGGTTGAAATGTTGAGATGATGAAGATGAAGGGGATGAGAGGTAGTTTCCATTTGGAGAGCCATGAGTATGCAATCTATTTGGATGTAGTTGCTTCTTATGGTTTGATAGTTTGGGCTAGCTTATATATATATATATATGGTTGCTTGGAGAGCACGTAAAATAGTAGTATGTGTGCTTGCTTGGAGATCACGCCGTACACCAAGTATGATTTGTAAATTGTAACACAAGATCAACTCAACATGAAATGTAGGTAAAAATCACAAGATTTCATGTAGGTTAAAAAAATTACATGATCAACTTAACTTGTTTAATAAGTTAAACTCTTTTGAAATGTTTAAAAATAAATTGCCTGATAAATTTAGAAATTTAAAGTATTAATGCGTAAAATAAAAATATAAATAAAGTTTTTGTCAAATTAAATGTGTCGTGTTCATGTTTGTATTAACCTGAGTATGCACGTGTCGTGCTTGAGTTCATGTTTGTGATTTCATATTTAGATTCGTGAAAACTTTACAAGTTTGTTAGGCTCGACGCATCAACCCGTAGATTCGATGCGTTTAGCAACCATTCACATACATGGCGTACAAAGCAAAATGTAGAGAATATAATAAAATATATTTTATTTAAAATATTTTAACAATTATCAAAATTTTATTTATTATAGGGACATTATTTTATTTTACTTTTTATATACAAGAAAACACCGCAAATTTTAATCACTCAAAAACTAGACCTGTCAACGACGACGGCCGAACGAAAGAGACATGTAGGTAGCAAAGTCTCAGCTTTTCCTTCAAGGAATATAATATTATAACTAACTAACATATCTGCTTTAAACCAGTGGATGTTACCTGCGCTATACAGCGATGTTATAAAAGTTGAAAGATTTATTTTTGATGATTCATATGTTAGTACTAGCCATCCGAAAAAGATTAAGTGAGAAACACTGATTAAAAGATGTAATAAAAAATCACTATAAAAATAAATACCTCAAAACAGATAAGAAAAATAGCGAATGCGTAAATGATGACTTTACTATAATTAACGAGCTCTATTGTAAATTGATTAAAAAAAAAATTGACATAACTCGAAAGTTTAAGTATAAAACTTAAAAAAAGTTCACGTGATTAAATATAAATTTGACATAACTCAAAGGGTCAAGTATAAAATTTTAAAAAAGTTCAAATGATTAAATATAAATTTGACATAACTCGAATTAAATATAAATTTTTTAAAAATACAAAATGAGTAGGTATCAATTTAGAAGAAAAAAAAACAAAGATAGCGAAAATGATAGTAGTTAGTTTTAAAAAATTCTTAGATGTTTAAATGTAAATTGTAAAAAAAAACAAAATAGATTTTCTATTAGTTTGGAAAAAAAATTTACTGATTTGTGTGTGTGAACTTTCCCGATTAATAGCTATAGCCCAATCTCTATCTTTCAGCCCATTGCATTGTATTTGTTATCGGCCCAAATTAGTCTCCATAATCTCCAATGGCATACCCACAAGCCACAACATTTAACCAATTAAGTTTCATTTGTTTTTGTTATATCTAATTACGTAAACCAACCTACACCAAATAATTCCATCTATTCTTTTTCTGAAAAACATATATATCCTCCATCTGCAAAATATATATGCTTGCTTTCAAGATAGTCATCATCGTGTTTGCACCATCGTAGTTAACTTCCGAACGAGCTTAAATATAAACTTTCTCACGTTGAAAGTTATTTCATCGTTCTAGCTTGTTTTTTCTCATAACTTATAAAATATAAAAGAAATTGAAAATGTTACTTTTTATGATAATATTAACATAGTTTTAACCTAATTAATATTCAATAACGCATTTATAAAATGTATCGATCAAAACAGAAACTTACAAATCAACTTTCCAGAGGTAATATTTCTAGCAACTTTTGACCATCAATAATCATACAATTAATTTAATATTAAAATTCACTCGGATTTTAAATTTTAGCTCAACTTCGACCAAATCTAGACTCTAATTGCATCAAACAAAACATCTTTCTTCATTATTAGACCATAATATACCTCAATTTGGTCCTTAAGCTACATGCATACTCAATAACACTTGTAAAAAAATACGGTGTTTAAATCAAACCTTAAATTTCATTATTCATAAGTGTACAATTTAATCAAACTAGTGGGTGTTACCTGTGTTTTGCGACGGGGAAAACATTGATAAAATTAAGCAAGAGTAAGGGTTTGAAAAATAATGTAGTGTATATTGGTTAAAAAATTATTTTACTAGAGTTTAGAAACCATAGAGGTAGCAAAGTAAATTAATAGCTGGTAATATCCGCACTTCTAGGCGTTGAGCACATTATACTATATATTAAAAACCAATGTCGGTGCTACAGTAACTTTTGGGATTTTATAGATTGACCACAGAAGTTTAACAGTATACAAAAAGACCCCTTCACGTTTTAGAGAGAGAGACTGTGGGGTCTTTTAAACCATGGTGCCTGCAATATTGGTCAAACCGTGGTCCCATCGGAGCAGAACCACTGATCGGCGCAAGAGGCGGCTTTCCACCTCCGGAACACCATGGACGGCCATAGGAGAATAAGGCTTCAGATATGTGTTAAGACGATTGCAGAGACAATTATTGGTTCGGTTTGATTTGCCAGAGGCAAAGGGTTGCCAGAGTACTCACAAGCGACCGGACTTATACCAGAAGTTAAGGACTTCCGGCGACAGAATCTCCGGCGTATCGGGTCTCCGGAGAGACTCCGAAAACCCGAAACGAGACCCCAACCAGGGTACCAACGGGTTGATCTTGAAGTTCTTGATGTTGTTTCTCCGTTCGTATAGCCTCGAGGGTTTGTTGGTGGTACCCGTTTTCATCGCTGGTATACATTAAAAAGCAAGGACGGTTTGTGAGGGGTATTTACTGTAGCTGATTTTACAACACTTATTGCCTGATGTACAACCCAACCAGCTCATTTGCTCCGACGGTTAACGACGTTGTCCACGGCGGTGACTTGCGGCGGTGGATCCCGTCACCCACCACAGAAGGCTAGGACCGGTACCTTGCCGGATTTTCGCGTTTCGTTGCCGGACTAGAGCGGTGGTCGGACCAGAAAAACGAGAAGTTGACATCTGTGATGACATTTGATCTAGGTCGTCATCTTCGTTGGAGATGGTTGCGATGGTGGACTGTGCTCATCGGTTGTGGTTAGCGATGATAGCCTGCGGCTTAGAGAGAGAAAGGGTGGGAGGTGAGGTGTGGTGTTGGCTGTGGTGTGATGCAGCACGACGAGTGTAGTGGCCGGAAACCATTGTGGTAAAAATGGTGATGGTAAAGAGTGATGGTCATAGATTGTAGGCAAGGGTTGGCCAGTCGGAGGTGGGTTTGTAGGAATGAGACACGGCAGTTGCAAGGTTCCGTGCGGATGGTCGAGGTTGGGGGAGGCGATGGTAGTGGAGGAAAGAAAGGAGCTTAGAGAGAGAGAGTTGTGAATAGTATGGGGTCCGGTGGTAGCGGTGGTGGTGTGATGGCCGCATCGGTGGTGGTATGATGGCCGCAGCGGTGTCGTGGCGGTGGAAGTTAGCCGTAGGTGGTAGCAGTGGTGTGGTTTGGGGTAGAAGTGTGAGTAGAAATCTATTTCTTCATTTAAAAACAGATTGAGATACAGATTGAGATCAAAATCAAAATGGTTGAAAAGTGAAAGGACACAGCTATCATTGTAGGTTTTGCATGCCTCATTAGGTTAGGTGCCTTGAAACCCGAAAATAATTATATATATATTATTTCAATTATGATTTATTTTATTTTCTAAATAATATTTTTATATATTACATATGACTTGATAAAAGTTAATGTTAATATCATTAAATTAAATATTATGTTGTAAATTCTGTCAAATTATGCATCTTTTATTACAGTTATCAACACATACTAATAAAGTTTTAAATGTTTTTAATTAAGTAGTAATTTCATAATTTTGAGTATTTACATTTTGACATAAGTTTGGTTTGAATACATATGAAGTAAAATATAATACGTTTTCGGTTACTCTACGTTTCAAAGATACTAGCTGAACTAATTTGAAAAATCGGGTTAAATATAATACATTTTCATTCAACGATACAAAATCGAGTTACTCTACATTTCGACATTAATTTAGTCCAAAAGCAAGTCAGGTCGATTATAGTTTATAATTTATCATGTCGTATACGTTTTCGCCGCAACGCTTGGCGAGTAAAAATATATATTAAAAAGCAACTTCACTGCTACAGTGAAGTTCGCTTTTTAATATATTAGCCACACAATTTTGCAAAATATATTTAGAAGTTTGTGTTTTTATATAATGGCCACATAATTTTATAAAATGTATTTAAAACCCAAATTCTAATTATGATTAACAACAAAGTTTTATATTTTTACTTTTTGACACAAAAGTTTATTTTTTTTTGGTTTTTGGGTTCAAATATTAGTATCGTTATTCGATATTATCGGAACCGGTATCGGTATACGCTTTTGTGATTTCCGATAAGCCGACCCGACAACGAAGAAAGTCACGGTAGCGTAAGACAAAGGAAAACAACCAAACTTCAGTACGCGTAACGCAGGTGAAGTTTGCTTTTTGACCACAAACGTTTAATTTTTTGGGTTTTTGACGTCAAACATTAGTATCGGTATTCGGTATTTAATCGAACTGATATCGGTATACGCTTTTGTGGTTTCCGATGAGCCAACCCGACAACGAAGAAAGTCACGGTAGCGTAAGACAAAGAAAAACAACCAAAATCCAGCGCGCGTAGCGCGGGTTAAAACACTAGTAGATAAAAAGAAGCATTACATGAGGATTGGTTACAAAAAAATGAAATATAAATTTTGATGTTAAAAAATAACAAACAAAAAACTTAGGGTTGGTTTGAAAATAAAAAATAACTTATTAAATTTAGGGGTTGTATGATAACTTTATTAAAATTTAATAATATTAAACTAAATTAGTTAAAGAAAGAAAAAAAATAACTTAAATAAATTGTAAGTGGTAAACATATTATTTCAAAGTATACAGGTTTATAGGAAAAACAATTATGAACAGATTGTTATATAAAAACGTTTTATGACTTAATAAAGAAAAGCTTAAAATTATGCTATTTATAAAAGTTTATAAATATTATACATAAGATATGGATTAAATGTTAACACTTATTTATTGCGATAACTCATTAACCCAACTAGTGGTTCACAGCAAGCCACATCACCATTGTAAGTTAGAGTTACAATAGTAAAACTAGTAGTTCATGACGAATGTAATTTTTTTTTTAAATATAGCAAGATGATACTCAAATTAAATATATTAAAACGATCTAATTAATGGTGTAATTTGTTTTAAAAATTAACATCATATAAAAAAGTTAAGATTGTTTTAAAAAATGGGTGAAGTTTTTTTAATAAGAGAGGAAAATTTTGAAATTGATAAAAAAATTGTTACAACAGTGGTGTAACGTGATGTAAAAAATAGCTACACCACATTTATGTGGTGTAAATGTTTGTTACATTAGGGTTAACGAGCTATCGCAATAAATAAGAGTTAATAAATGAACCTTACCTATACATATACATATAGATATAATTGTGTAGCCTTGAAGGTGTTCATGATTATACAATTAAAATCAGGTTATAGGTGAGATCACACCTAGTGTACCTTTGATTCGCTCATGATTAAGTTCTCAGCAATTCACTTGTGTAGCTATATGTTATGCTTGACAAAATAAACCGTTTGAGTCTTTGAGGTGACATATGCTTCATTAAAATGATCCAGCTTGCATCGTGTGTGATATTTTTGCTAATTTCAAAGTGTAAACATCCCTAATTGCTCTTTCCTTTTTTTTTTTTATTTGTTAGACGGATATGCATTGTTTTCTAGTTGTCATATTGCTAAAATCTTTATAGTTCACGACTTAATTTTGTTTGGGATGTTACATCTTTTATGGAAGATAACATCTACTGCAAGTAGAGGTAAAACTAGGAGTGTAAGTCGTGACTAGTTGAGCACATTGTTGGCTTGAATTGATAAACTTGAATACGACCCGTGTAAATATTGGTATAAATATATTAACACTAACATAAACACACTTAAAATCATGTAACTCTACACGACCTATTCGACCTATTGTCTAAACGTCGCAAACGAGTTGACTGGTCTACCTGTTTAATCAAAGGGTTAAACAAGTTAACTCATATAAAGCTTATCAATTAAACAAATCAACTCAAACATGATCATGTTTTATTATTATCACCAAAACACAACCATGAGTTAGTTATGAAACCGAAACATGATTATTATTACCACCGTAGGCAAAATGTATCGTGTCATATCAAATGGGTCATGATGACACAATACATGTAAAATGTTTATTAAAATTGACCATGACACATTTAACTGTCATTTACTTACATACTAACATATACATATTTAATTGCACGATACATCTAACACAATTGAATTCAATCAAATCAATTCAATTACATGAATAAAACGTTACTATAATTAAATATAAGAAGTTTAATAATACGAACGACACTACATTTTTGCACGATTATTCACATGACTTTGTACGCACTTTGAACATGAGAGCTCAAACACTTCACCCAAACTAACATGAAGTATATGCGCTTAGGGTTAGAAATATAAAATAAAATAATTAATTATTTGGAAATTTATAAAACTATATTGTTTTGATAATCATTTATGTGACGCGTCCTCTTAATATGTTAACCTGTTTAACATGATTATGTAGATAAATGTCATGTGTGTCATAAATAGGTTCAATGAGTCAAGCCTCTTTAAACGTATTTTAACCGTGTTATTAATACATCAATCTATTTATCACCCAAACTTGTTTATCTTGAACTTTTAAATATATGTTGATTCATATCATACTAGTGGACTATCACTAGTTGCGAGCTCCAGAAAACATATATTATTTAAATTCTATCCCTCTATAAATAACATGACACTCTATTTATGAATAAATGCAAAAACTTTATTGGACATTCAATGTTAAACAAAATTATATAAGTACTTATAATTAAAAAAGTACAAAATTTTATATAAAAACAACAAAGTTGAGTTTCATCAATTAAAAATATATTAATATATTAATTTTTAATAATAATATTGTGATAAACTTTACAAAAAGACCATTATTACTAATTTACTTTTGAATAATAAATTAAATAAATATATTCATACCGAAGAAATAAATCTCGAATAAAATGTTTTATGACAACAGCCTATGTAATAATACTTACACAAAAAATAAAAAAAAAATTTATTTTGACCCTTTACTCTGCTGCTTCTTCTTGTACCTCAAATCTCTAACTTTCTCTCTCTTTCTCTTCTCTGTTTTCTGTATCCATCTCCCTTCGCCTCTTTCTTAGACCTAAAATCAGCTTCCACCATCGCCATTAATCAACCTCTGCTCACAGGTTCTTCTATTTCTCACCGCATCATCGATCCATCTAGCTTATCAATCTTTATGTCTTGCTAATTCTAGATTCTTATCCGATTTGTTGTTTTTGATTAGGGTTTGGGTTTTCTTTGATGGGTTTGCATGTAAATGATCTTTGGTGTTGATTTGATTTGTGTGTGAATTTGCGTAACAAGTTAATCGGAGCTGTATGGGATTTGGGGAAAAGGGGTTTTGCTAATTGCGTAGGAATACGATTATTTATTTCATAGTAGTCTTATCTTTACATGTTAGATTTTTCTACTTGTGGGTTTAATTTAATTCAGTTCTTTTTGTTAGTTTGATTGGTGGGTTGTTTTAGAAAGAGGGTCTTAGGGTTTATTCAAGATTTTAATCATTTCATCACTTCATGTGTTTTTAATTTTTATTGTGTTGAGTTGAAACTGATGAGGTTTGAGAGGTTGATTACTTGTGGTGACTGATGATTTGGATTGTTTGCAAGTTTTGGTTTGAAAATTTCATTGAGGGTGTCATGTTCTGATTGCTGTGTCTGATGATTGTTGTTGTGTTTTGGTCTTTTTAGGTGAGATTGGAGGAGTGTTTAGGGAGTTGTGAAGTGGGAAAATGGCGGGCAGTTCGAGTGAGGAGTCTGGGGTTGGCAGATCATTAGAGGGAGTGTCGAATGGACAGCAGCGGTCTGGGGAGGCGTTGGCGGAATGGCGGTCTTCTGAGCAGGTGGAGAATGGGATTACTTCGACTTCACCGCCGTACTGGGATACTGATGAGGATAATGATTGTGGTATGCTTCTATTTAGTTTTATTGTTTACCGTTAATCTAGAGATAAGGTAGAGTTTACATATGTATAAAAAGTGAAGAATCTTTTTGGAAGTTTTATTCTTTAGTGTGTTTGAATCTTTGATAAGTAACCCTTATCAGGAATTTAGCTTTCATGAGTTATGCTAATTGTTTAATCTTTACTTGAACTGTAGACTTGTAGTGATGCCTTTGTATTCTTCATTGAGAAAAAGTGCAACTTTAGACACCCTCTTTTTGGATTAGTTTCCTTCTGAAAGATATATATGTGTGTGTGTGTGTGTGCCATTGCCTCATGGTTGCGAATTGCAACAAGCTAATTTTGAAATCCATTTATGCTCATGTTTATTATAGCTAACCTATTAAACTAATTCTATTAAAATATAACACAAAATAGTTGCTATAATATTTGGAGAGCAATATATACGCAGTTGAAAGAAATATACTTCTTAACAAGTCAGACTAGTTTCAAAATTTCTGTATATATTGCTCCTTTTCATTCTGATTTTTGTCAACACGCAGAAGGAAAACCTTCTGATCTATATGGGAAGTATACATGGAAAATAGAGAAATTCTCACAGATTAACAAGAGAGAACTTCGTAGCAATGCGTTTGAGGTTGGTGGCTACAAATGGTATGCTTTCTTCTTTTATTTGTTTTTTTAGCTGTTGTCATAGTTGTTATTTGTTTAGCTTGAATGCTGGTGGTATATTTTCATGTGCAAATTATGGATATTTAAGCGTGTTGGTATACTGTAGGTACATCTTGATCTACCCTCAGGGGTGTGATGTTTGCAATTTTCTATCTTTATTTCTTTGTGTTGCAGATCATGACAAGCTTCTTCCTGGTATGTTTGATAATAAATATCAGGGTTTTAATTTTTCTTCATCCTGCACTTGAAACTAATTTACAGTGACTTTCTTCTAATGATGCAGGATGGAGTCATTTTGCACAATTCACAATAGCTGTAGTGAATAAAGACCCCAAGAAATCAAAATATTCTGGTTGGTCCTTTTATTTTCTTGTGATTATTATTGTTGCCTTATTATATTATATAATTATATGATTTAATGTATGTTTGTAGATACTTTACATCGCTTCTGGAAGAAAGAGCATGACTGGGGCTGGAAAAAGTTTATGGAATTATCCAAAGTGTTAGATGGGTTTGTTGATGCTGACACACTCGTAATAAAAGCTCAAGTTCAAGTTATCAGGTTTTTAAGTTTTTTCAAGGTTTATTCTTATTTTTGTAGCATCTAATAGAAGATATCTATTAATCCTCATCGAACCCTTAGCACCATGGTCCAAATTACTTGCCCACCTATTTTAATCATCTTATGTAACTTCTCATTGTTTTGGCAACTATTTTTTGTTACGTGTTCGAGTAATTAACTTTTCATTCCTTATGGAAGTATCGTAGCTGGTCCAACAATTTGTGTAATTAGGTTGTATTATATTATGAGTACCTGCCTTTTTTAACTTCTGCTACATTTGCAGGACGTATTATGAGTACCAAATGAGCTTTAGTTGATCTCTTACATAGTTGTTATTAGATATTGCTATTAATTTTACTGAAAGATGTATAGATGGATCACTACGCTAGTGATAAGGATATACAAAGCTAAATGTTGGTATTTACAAGACATCATATAGAAAGGACAAAAAAATTTGAAAAGTCATCAAGCGGCTATATTAGTTTTAAGGCATCATCTTATAGTTATAGCCAATTTATGTGACCTTTATGTGATTTTTGATGATTTCATGGGAATCAAGGATCAAAACCTATATATACATATATATGGCATTATATGGTTAGGATAAATTGGACACATGTTGATTTGTTGTTTCATATGATATTTACATGGTTAGGATAAAAGGTTTGTTGCTATTGTCATGGACAAAACATTTCATTTTCCATCTGACTATCACTTCAAATGTGCCTGTCATCTGAAAGTCACCTTGTTGAACCATGATTTTAAAGTTTTTACCCCTTTATTTGTAACTAAAATATGTATGATAGCAAATGCTGACATGTGCTAAATGTTTTTGAAGGGAGAGAGCAGATCGTCCTTTCCGATGCCTTGACCGTCAATATAGGAGAGAACTTGTAAGGGTATATTTGTCAAATGTAGAACAAATTTGTCGTCGCTTTGTTGAAGAAAAAAGAGGAAGGCTTGGGAAGTTGATAGAAGATAAAGTTAGATGGTCAGGGTATGTAATTCTTAGTAGAGGATTATACGGGTGGCAAAATGAGTAATTTGTGGTACGGGTTGGGTGGGATATGATTAGAGTTCAGTTTTCTGTCAGAAATTTAATTTAATTTTGCATAAATATTTAGCGTGCCAATATATGCTTACATAAGCTGTATCATTTCAGCAATAATTTACTTATTTCAATAAAAATGATTTAGTAGGTAAAATACACTTTGGGTGACTTTCAACTTGTTCAACATGTTTGATCCCATTCACAGGGAAGATGGCAACCTCCCGCCTCTAGAGTTTAGGCTATTTTTTGTTTTATTTTATTTTATTATATTTTTGTAACATTATCTTATTTTTCATATGTTTCAGATTCTGTAGTTTCTGGTCGAGAATTGATAAAAATTCTAGGCTACAAATGTCAAGGGAGAGATCAGATTTAATATTGAAAGTTGTTGTGAAGCATTTCTTTATAGAAAAGGAAGTGACATCAACTTTGGTGATGGACTCCTTATATAGTGGACTAAAGGCCCTTCAAGATCAGACTAAAATCAAAGGAAAATGTGACGCAGAGGAATTACCAATAATACCTGTTGTCCATATGGAAAGTGACACATTTACTCTGGTTGATGATGTTCTGCTATTGCTTGAGAGGGTGGCCATTGAACCGTTGCCCCCAAAAGATGAAAAAGGTCCTCAAAACCGTACCAAGGTCAGCATCATTGTATAGTAATTTAGATACGAAAAGCCCAAAGTCTAGTGTTTTTCTAATTTAAGCGCATTAATTATTCATATAAAACCTAAGAAAACAAACAAGATCGGTGTTTTCGGTTATAAAAACCGGCTGGCTCTTTAAAGGAACCGCTTTATTGACCCCTGTCACATCTAGTTAATATATTTGTCTAAACAAACATACCCATCAAAAATCCCACTCATATAGTAGGGTCTAAGGAGGGTGAGATGAGATGAGGACAAACCTTACCTTTATTTGATGGGATAAAAGGCTGCTCCCAAATTGGCTCAAGAACTCCTTTATTGAAAGTAAAATACAATAGACATGCAAGAAAAAACAAGTATCTTACCAGGATTATTAGTATTATAAGATAAAGGAACATGATTTATTGTCTTAAGGGAGTGCTCTTTTCATCATCTATTTGGACTTGGTGCGCGTGCACGTGTATATATAGAGGGGTGTTCGTTTCAGAACCAGTATTATGTTGTGAATCACGAGAACATGATATATTTGTATTTGTAGCTATGAATGTGATACACAAGACGTTATGTAACCAAGTAGTCTTGATGATCTTTTATGCACCAAGTACAAGTGCGTTATGCAGTTCTCATGGTTCTCAAGTCTCAACATATTGCTGATTCTGAAATGGATATGCGCCTACACACATTATGTATTCATTAATGATCTCATCTTTTTTTATTTACTGTGGCAGGATGGCGGCTCAGGGGAGGATTTCAGTTCTATCGAGCAAGAAGAAAGGCGTCTCACTGAATTGGGACGTAGAACCATTGAAATCTTTGTGCTAGCCCATATATTCAGGTAATACTCTAATAAATAATATGTAATAAACTTTATTTTGTTCTTTTTTTTTTTTTTTTGATTTTTTTTTTCTGTTATAAATATTCTTACTACTGATTTAATGCAGCAGTAAAATAGAAGTAGCATATCAGGAGGATGTTGCTTTAAAGAGACAAGAAGAGCTGATTCGTGAAGAAGAGGAAGCGTGGATGGTGGAATGTGAGCAAAAGGCAAAACGGGCATCCGAAAAAGAAAGAAAATCAAAGAAAAAACAGGTTTCTGATCATAATAAATCATATTTTACCCAAACTAACATCCTTATAATCAATGCATCTAACTTTTTGATTTGTTTATTATATAGGCGAAACAGAAAAGAAACAACCGGAAATCAAAGGATAAAGGACGGGATGAAAAACCCATTATTGTAATTGAGGAAAAATCTCAAAAACAAAGCACAATTGAGGATGATGCGGATTTGTCAAAAAAGCCCGAACCACTTGAGGATGGTTCAGATGTTTCAGACTCGGCAGATTGTGTAACCGAAGCAGTTCTTCAACCCGATTCAGATGATAGAGATTCGAGCCCAGTCAACTGGGACACCGACACTTCTGAACCTCATCATCCACCCATGGAAGCCTGTAGTAGTGGTGTTATTAGTGAACAAAATGGCGGGAGAAAGAGCTCTTCTGTAATGGATGATAGCTCATCCACATGTTCATCAGATTCACTCCCATCGGTGGTGATCAATGGGCCCTCTTATAGAGGGAATTCACTTCAGAATCAGAAAACCCAAAGTTCACCTAGCAGGTCACTTTTCATTTAAATTTTTTTGATTTTAGATTTTATTGTAGGTGGTCATTTTCAGGTTACATGTAACACTTTTCTTTAATATTATTTAGAGGGAAAGTCAAACACGGTAGGGGTACTGGTCAACCGCATCAAGAGGGTGATGGCGCTGCAGTCTCGTTGCAGGATAAGTTGAAATGGCTTGAACAAGATGATGTTAAGAAAGTGGTATGATGCTAATTTCATGATAATATAAATTACAAACTTTTCTATTCTGTCTACGAGCATACATTATAATGCGTTTTCTTTTTTTTTTTTTTTTTTAAATTGTAGGAGGAAGTTGTTTCATTGCAAAAGAAGCTAAGTATTAAAGATGAGATTGAACCCGAGAGACATTCAAAAGAAAAACCAACTGTTTCGGTTGCACCAGCGTCACCCAAGAGCCCTTCAAAAGCTTCCCCACGAGCCCTTCAAAAGTCAGACCTAAGAAAGGTCGCCCAAAACATCGATTCTGGTATAAGCAGAAAATCGTCTTCAGAAAATGCCCAAAACACTGATAAACCAGTGGTCTCTTCAAGCTTAACCAATGGTTCAGTCGTATCCAAACCCTACACTCAAAAACCTTCTGAAAAGCCTTCAACGTTTCACCAAACGCCTACTCTGGCTCAGAAACCCTCAAATGGTCAAGTGGCGTTAACAGCAGAAAAGCCTGTGGTTCCCCAAGTTTTGACTAAACCGTTAACTACTTCACCGTCTAAGCCGGTGCCACCAATGTCGAGGCCTTTGAGCGCACCGTTAGTAGATGGGTCTAGGCCTAATTCCATGAGTACCACCCCTGTTGTCTCGTTGGTTCAAGCCGCACCATTTCTGTCACGTTCAGCGAGTGTAGCCGGTTACCTTGGTCCTGACCCGTCATCCGCGGGTCAAAGTTACGGTCCTCCTTCATACCGTAACGCTATGATGGGGGGTCCCGTTACTGCAACCTCATCAGCTTTTAGTCAAACTCATACTCACTCGTATTCACAGCCTGTTTTCCCGCCTCAGACCCCCGAGAGAATCGACTCAACCAATTCTATCAGACCAAGTTTTTCATTCGGGATGATGAACCACGATGTTGTACTTCAAAACGGTTCACAATGGATGGAATCCCTTCAAAGGAATAATGGTAGTATTAGATCACAACCTCAAGGAGTTTTAGCGGATGAATTCCCGCACCTTGATATCATCAATGATTTACTTGATGACGAGTACGTGGGCCCGTCGTTTCATAACGAGCCTCATCATCTTAGTCATCAGTTCACCTTCCCCGGGGATATCAGTGGTCAACTGGACCAAGGTCCTTCAACAAGCTCATGCAGGTTTGACCGGACTCGGAGTTTTCATGAAGAGTTCCAACATGGTTACAGTGGCGGGTTTGACTTTTCAAGAGACCTGATTCCACCACAACCAAACTTGCAGCCTTACGTGAACGGGCAGATTGACGGGTTGGTCCAGAACCAATGGCAGATTGGTGGGTCGGATCTTTCTTACGGGTTGAGAAATATGGATGGTGACGGGTACGCGTGTCACATACCGCCTGAGTATTCAGGTTTGACCATGGGAGTCAACGGTTACACCGTGTACCGACCAAACGGGCAGTGAGTATGCTGCAGATGAAATTATTATTGGGTTGTAATAATCTATGTGAAAGAGAGGAATGGTGATTTGAAGTGAGGTTGTAACCCTTTGATAAGAAACACTTTTATTTTATTTTATTTTATTCTGAAAGAGTGATTTTAGCAATGTTTTTTTTCAATTTGTTCGTTAATTATGATTTGAAATCTGACTTGCTAGTAATGTTACTAGATTCAGGTTTATAACTTGATAAGCGATCTCTGTAATATAATGAACCGGTTTGATCTGTCATTATGTCGATAGTGGCCCGAAAATGTTGCAAACCAACTGGTTTTGGCTCGTCGTGCATGTTTAGACATCTACGTTAGATTGGATCGAACCCGATTAGGGTTTTATAATACCGTTATCCAACTTTCATATAACTGTTTTTGATCGTTTGGGGCAATTTTTGACCCTTTTTTGATGCTTTTTTTGAATCATTATACTCCTCTTAAGTTAATATAAATATATAGTGGATGTTTTGGTTAAAGCACAACAACTTAAAACAAAAAAACCTCTCAAATAGCTTCATCAAGTGGTCAATCGTCTATTAATTTTGTAAAGCATCTTCAAGCAACGTGATGGTAGCAATCTTTTCTTTGAACATATTACTTGCATGAAAAGAAACGAATACTAAAACTTTACATGATTTTATGCAATGCTAAATTAGACCAAGAGATCCTATTATTTTGTTTTCTATATAATTAAGTTTATAATAATTTATCAGACTGCTAAAAAAAATAATAATCAATGGATGGCAATGAAACTTCCATTACAACAACTTTTAATTAAAAATTTAGAGTTTCATATCAAGTAAAATACTACATTAAACGAAAGGAGACTATAAACCGTACCAAACATGTGATGTGCACGTTATAAATCATGAGCTATGAAGTGGATATTTAATCCACTACAAAGTCATATAAAAATTGTCTTCTTATGTTTGACCAAATCGACAGTCAAACTACATACATATATCTTTAAAAAATTCTTCCAAAGTCAAGAGTCAAAAACTTGAAACGATTTAAAACTAAGAAACCACCAAACACCACCTTGAAAATCTGTATATAAATATGCAAGCTCATGCATATGTTGATTTACAAGCTACAAAAATGAAGCCATTAACCTTTGTATGTGTGTTCTACGCGGTGTTTCTTCTTGTGTACGCGAACTCCATTGAAGCTCGTCGAGTTTTGCATGTAATGAGTGGTTTGGCTAACTTAAAGAGTTCAAACACGCTTATTTTCCAGTCACTTCCTAAGGGACCAGTTACGCCTTCGGGTCCATCGGGGTGCACTTATATACCCGGAAGTGGCGGACCACCTTGTCCCTAATGAAGGTGTTGTCTAGGTGTTTATGTGTCATCAAAAAATTTGACAACATCACAAATTATGTTATTCATCATACTAGTCGTTTATTCTTTTATTAAATCAACTATTTGTTAGTGTTTCATACTTTCATAAAAGTTAAGATACATATGTACATATTAGATATATTTTTTGTCATGTTTTTAGTCATGATTATAATCCCCCTCGATGACATATATACTTGTAATTAATAAGACTTTATTTTATTCATTACATGTTTATTGTTGGTATTTGGTGGAAGATTAGATAAAAATGTCATATTTGAAGACAACAAATATATATGTGCACATACAAATTGCGTCCTTCCATTCATACATGTTACTTATAACAAAGTGTCTTCTCATGGTAGTCAATTATGTTTGGGATGTAGTTAGTGAGGTCCACAAAATATTTATTTTGAGATATATTATTAAGAAATTAAGATTATTTATTGCAATATGAATATGAGTTTTAGGCCCATCATCATGGTATACGGCTATCATTATGTTTTAGTAAAACAACCAACGTTGAATTACAATATTTGTATCGTTACTTGTTTATAGAAAAAGATGTCAATTAAAAAGAAAATGTTTAAAGCAGGGCGCATAAAAAGATTTACAAGCAAGTTTGTATGAAAGTATGGAACAATAGATATCACTAAGAACACGTTGAATAAAATAAATTATAAAAATATCAATCTTAGAAATTCAAAAAAATAAATAAATTATATATATATATATATATATATATATATATATATATATATATATATATATATATATATATATGATGTTTATTAATTTCTGTTAAGATTCTAAAAAAAATTGTTATGTAGATAAACTATATAAGCATAAGTAATGTAGGTTATATTACCTACACATAACAAACACATGTGTAAGTAAACAATTAAAAGTTAAAAGCATATGGAGATATAAATAAATTTTATATAGATAAATATATCCATTTGTTTATACAAAATAAAATGTGAATTATTGATAAAACATCAAACAGTTTTAGTTTTATCTTTTTGGTTTGGGTTAATTTTGCGGAATTATAATCAAGATTTAAAATGATTTCAATTGGCTTACTTAAATTTATAATGTGTATTAATTAAGTCATTATGTTTTTATTTTTTTATTTAAATTAAAGATTTTAACATATTTTTTAGCATGTTCTTTTTTTGGTTTTAAATAAAAAATATTTTTTTTGATGCTGATGTGGAGTTGTAACGTGGATTTTTGACATTTTCAAAATTTTTAAATATAATAATAATTTTATTTTTAAATATAATTACATATATTAAAAATCTCGAGCTCCACATCTTCCCTATTTTCTTCTTGATACAAAAAAATCCGATGATACTATTTGATTGTGATTCTATTTGGTTATATGCATGAGTAATCTAATTGGATCATTTTTAAAACTTGAATACTGTTATGTGATATTTTTCTTTCGGTTTCAAAATAACTTAGTGTTTTTTAAACTGAAATTCAACGTATAGACACACATATTCATTTTTGGAAATGTGCAAGCATACTTACAAAATTTGATAAATTTTATGTTACATAGCTTTGAACCATATAGACGTACATATTCCCCGTATAGACACACTTATTTATCACATTTTGATTGAAATATATGCCAAACGTTTTAAATCTCTTGTACAACTTTACTTTTTTTTTTTAATAAGGTAGTTGAATCACTAGCGGGCCTCTGGCTTCGATCACTTTATTACTTGAATAAAAACCCTTGAGGCACTAGACTGATATGTCACTGAAAGAAAACTTATACATATGTCCGTCACCATCAGTCACGTATCTGAGACTATCATCAAGAGGAAACTCATCTTATGTGAAAAAACCTCATGACCCAACCTAAAACTCTTTTTTGTCACATGTGAGGCTTGAGCCCAAAGCTTCCATCATTTTAGTGAAGTATTAAGGATAGATCATCTCAACCACTTAAGCTTAAAACATTAGTTCGATACAACTTTACTTTTCGGTATATTATGGCATTTAAAAGGTGGTTGCTTAAGTTCCAAGTAATTAGCCATCATGCACGTACATGCCTTGAAGCTTCCTTATCATGAATTCCTACCAATTTTCTACATGTATTTTAAAGTTTGGCAACTATATATATGTATGTATGACCAAAACTCTTCTCCTCAAAGAAATCAAGAACTCAAAACCCATTGCACTTGTTCCGTTGTTTTTACTTTTGTAATGGAACAAACTTAACAAAATACCAAAATGATGATTCAAAACAAGCACCCTATATAGAAAATGACCTAAATACACATGTATATCCTAGTTCTCTATGCAATGATGCTTGTACCTTGAGTATATTTTATTTAAGGGCGGGATCAAAGGAGGGTCAAAAAAATCTGTAGTCCAGTCATTGAATTTGTAAAAACACTTTTATAAAATCTAAGTTGTAAGAAAAATATGAGTTGAAACTCTTAGTTATAGTCGCTAAGATAAACCCCATTAAAAAGTTTTGTTGCTGTTGTTTATGATGATTTAAGTAAATTTGTGAAGACTAAATGAAACTAACCGTTTTATCATTTTGGAGGAAAGAATATGACTATTCAGAAATATATTATATGATATTTATTTTCATAAATTAAAATTTAGAATAGGTTTGATGATCAAGTAGCTTCGTATTGAGTATATTAAACGTTTAATACGCATAGCATGCATGAGACGTGTGAAATATGTCATCTCAATTCCTTTACAAACTCTTACATGACTTACTTTTTTCCAATTTTGACTTTCCTTTAATCAAAACAGATAATGTTTTGACATTCATGATTTTTAAAAGATTCCAATGAGTATTAAAATGAATATATATGAAATAACAAAAAAGAATATGTTCATTCTAGCTAAGATAATAAGTACAGTTTTATATATACGCCAGTGAGAGTAGATGTGTTTATAAAATATAACAAGTTACGAGAAGCAAAAAGGATTAGAGTGTTTTTCGCTTACGGTTCTCGAGCTTTTTTATAAGCTTTCGCTTATAGGTTCGAGGGATCATACCGGACAAAATGTTGGTTTTCTTTTTCGGTTTATGTGTAACTACTTGTGTAGGTTTCAACTTTCAAGTTGTAGCATCTGATCCTAATAATTATGTTACTAAAAGCATAAAATAAATTCATGTAGTATAAAACTTTCAATTGAATTATTAACTATAAGTGTTCCTTGTGAACATTAAGATATATTTAAATAAAAAGACCTATTAAAACGTGTTATATTATATCATAAAAGTTCTCATTTCCTCTAAGAAACCATTAAGGTGTTTAAGTCAACACCAGAGAACTAATGCACGTGCTATTAAAACTTTGTGATCGAGATGTTGATGCCTCAACTTGCTTAACCTTAAACGTAATAAGACTGAAACTTTGTCTATCTTGTCCTTATTCTATCTAATTCAATATTAAAACCATAACCCATTTTAAAATTTGTTTCACACTGCTTAGTACGTGATACGTCATTCAAGCTAGCTACGACTGGATGGGAGAAGCATTGTCCTTGACAAGAATACAAAGGTTTGATACCTATAAGAGCATTCACAACCTATTCCCCATTCTTATTTATATAATTACATTAAAAATTATTATTTTTTCTTTCTCATTTTTAATTAAATAATACTTTTTATATCTTTATCATTACTTTTTCTTTATTCTCCATCACTCACAATCACTTATAACAATACCATATAATATAAAAAATACACTCCACATAAATTTAAAGAACAGGTTATGAATGCTCTAACATAGGATAAATCATAAATGTTTTTAATTTCAGAGTACGAGTAGAATAACATTTCTTGTTAATAAAGACATAGTACGAGATATGCGACTTAAAAGGGCTCCAGCTCTCGCGGTACGTACCTGTTGCGCCACTCCTCCACCGACTTGATGCGGTCCCGTTGAGGTTTTTGTAGGTAATTTTTTTACCTATCATTTAATTAAATATGTAATATTTTATTTTTAAAATTATTTAACTATTTTTTTAATTAATTATAATGTTTAACAACCTAATTAATAAAGGCTAAATTTGTATTTGTGACTGTTTTACAGATGTTTTTCTAAAGATCGCTTTCATAATAGCTTTTGGCAAGCCAGAGCAAGACTTGGCGGCACGCTTTCTTTCCCCTTACGGAGGTCTTTTGACTGTACGTATGTATGAATCGTACCTCGCCCAAATTCGAGAGCTTGTAACTTTTCATAATTTTCGAATATACCGTCACGAGATGTTTTTTATTTATATTTTGATAAATTGACCACATATAAATAACTCGCTTTTCGTATAAAAACTCTTTAGTATCCAAGCATTCTATCTTTTGATTAATTTAACAAGTTTTAAATACTTTCTATTCGAAATACATCTTGGTGTCGCTTCGATATAAAACATATATATATAATCGAAATGAAGGAAAATAATAATTATATGACAATTTTATTCTTGCGTCATAAAAGGTAAAATATTAATTAAAAGAATATATTAATTCTTATCATATACTCATATAGTCTATAATATATAGAGAAATTCATTTTTAACAAATAGTATGCTAAGAATTGCAAAAGACGTTGCGCCCCTTTTATTATATTAACTGAGTAGAATGTATGTGGAGTTTAATGTATTTACGATTTATTTTTAAAAGTATAGCTAGCATTTACAGTTTTTTTTTGTCTAAATACATACATGCACATACAGTTCTTTTTTATAAAAAACAAAAAATTAAATAGTTCTAACAAATCAATCATTTCTTTGCATATTAAAAAAATTAAAGATAAAATAATATCATATAAATGTTATTATTACAATATCTTAATTTGAAATGAAAAAGATATGAATATATTAGTTTGATTTTTTATTTATGCATATAACCTAAATATTTGTTGGTTAAAAACAATACTTAAGAAACATGAACCATTGATAAAAAGTTAAGCGATCTAATTTTCCTTTTGTTTTTGTATTAATTTAGTTCTTTCTAATAATCTCATCACATTTAAAATTATAATATATAACACATACAAAACCAGGGATGTAAGTTTAAATTAAATAATAACTAGTTGGACTTCTCCCGCGAAGCGCGGCGGGTCTGAATCGCTTCAACGGTATATTGCTGGCCGAATCTGTTTGTTAGAAGCAATCAAGTAATGATATATTGCTTATTACTTGAAAAAAATGTTATAAAAAGTATAGTCTTTATGGTGCAACAATTAATAACTATATGTGAGACGGTACTTACTCGAAGTCTATTAAATGGACTTACATCTTTTGTTGTCTTGTGTTCTATGTCTTATAGTAACCCGATATAATCTGCAGAGAGTATAAATACAGTAAACCCTGATTAGACAGGAACAAACTTGTAAAAAAATCATAATGTTGACGGTAATTTTATTCTAAACTCAAGTGTTTATTAAGAATAAGAGGATCCTAAGTTAAAATTAGTGTAATACCATCACTTACATAACAAATACATTAAATAAATCAGTGTAATACCACCACTTACATAACAAATACATTAAATAAATCAGTGTAATACCACCACTTACATAACAAATACATTAAATTAAGTTATAACCTTATTTTATTTGATGCAATCAACAATTTATCATGAACAGCAGGAACATAAGTTCAAATGATTGTTGAATAAGTAATAATAAATTAATCATAACAACCAATCAGATCTATGAACATCTGTGGCAAAAGAATATATGACAAATTAAAATAACTAATGTGACTAAGATGTGTAGCAACATGTTGCTATATAAATAAATAATTAACAAAACGTAATGTTAGTACTATCTAAAGATAACCAATTTAATGCTAAATAAAATGATTAAATTAGAAGGTTACCAATCATACAAAACATGAGTTTATAACCGAATACACAACAAAAAATCTAATTTCTCGGTTTATGCTCTTGTTGCTGGAATACCTATACATGTCAGGTAAACCAATGCTAACAAACGTAATATTAATAAGGATTCATGACAAAAATAACTAATGTGGCTAAGATGACCAGCAGACTATTAGTATATAAATAAATGTTAACATGACCTTATAAGTTAACGTGACCTAATATTAATAATGTTCCATAAAACTGATAACCATTGTAATGCCAAGTAAAAGGATTCAATGAGAAGGTTTCTAATTTCATAAAACATGAGTTTGCAAGAAAATACATTTTGAAGAATCTAATTATTCGGCGTATTCTCTAGTTTTCAGGATAAATATACATGTATATATCATTTTGATTTTACAAGTATGCAAGTATGCAACAGAAGCAGACAAAAAAATAGTGACAAACCTGCACAACACAAAGGGCCGCAACCAAAGAATATCCTAGTGGCTGAGCATGCAATTGTATCTGTAAAATACTAAAATGCTTACAACAGAGCCATAAAAAAACAAACCTGCAAATAACATAGCATATGTAAAAGCTACTGAGTTTAAAAATACAAAATAGTTATTGATCGAAAATCATTTTATCATAAAAAAGGTGAAAATTGTAAGAACAAACCTGTAGGGAAGAATAATAAATTTTAAAGCAAGAAGACAACAATTTTGCATAACAAATCTTCAAAACATAAACATCTATAGGGCAACAAAAGCAAACCCAAAAATTAGAGAAAGTAGAAATACAAACATGGCGGAAGCAGCATTGAGGGGAGGGGGGGTGGTCCTAGGATAGCAGGTGTGATTGTGTGTGTGTTTCAATTCACCAAAACGTGTCGTAAGAAGAAAGGACAGGGGCTATGCTTGAGGCAGTCAGATATTGAAGTGGTGGTTTAGCTGGGGGCTGTGGGGTCTCGTCAAAGGTTGCTACTCTGTTCACCGTTGCCTCCACCGGAGAACAACCACCTCCACCGCTCTCTCTTTCTCTTTATCTCTCAATGCCTCTTCTCATTTTTTAGCATGAAAATCATAGTTTCAAATAAAACAGAAGCAAAAATTTTAGGATGGTTTATGGAATTATGGGGTTGAAACCGTGTATCTAATATGTCGACACACCCATATCACCACTACCTCCAGAGCTCTCACCCTCCATCATCGGTACCGGCTATCGCTCCACCACCAGCACCCTTGAACTTCATATCAATTTGGTTGCCACTTCCCGATACGCGAACACGGATCTATACAGACTTTCTATAGAGAAGATGACGACTGTCATGTCGCGGTATAGGGCGGCGTTCGCTCTTTTCTCTGACTCCCTTTCCTTTTGTACCTCCAGCAATCGAAAAGGGAAGGTAGACACGTGTTGTATGTGGTGATACCTGTCAAGCTCTCCTTCAATTGAACACTTCTATGAAAGTACAATCGTAGATGTAAAAATGAACGGCTAATAATCGCAGAATTACTGTTCTTTCGTTTCTTTATTAACATTGTACAAGTGAGCCACCGCACACAACGGTGTACGCATTGGGGGGCGGCTACACCACCAGATCCAATTGCAGACAACAATGTGGGAGATGGTCGGTGGCACCACCTGCTTAGAACCCCACAGCCTTAGCCGTCGGCATGAAACGACGGAGACGACGAGGACCGGTAGCACAACCTGGTCAAAACCCCAAACTACTCACCCTCTCACTCTAAAAGCATGAAGAATGCACAAATAAGGAAGTGGGGGAGACGATGATTATTAATACCCAAAGAACACACATGGACCAAAAATGCAACATTTCAAAAGACCTGTGATCAATAATTGAAAAACTAAAAACTACCTATTCCTCCAATTGCTTTATTAATATATAGATAATTTATCCAAATTGAGTTGATAAGGTTAATCGGTTTGGTTTTCCGGAACCAATTAATTTTGTAGTGTGCAAAATTTCTAAGCATTCTTGTTTGGTATGGCTTGGTTTGTGCATTTTGATTATTATTAACTTCAAAGTTCTTATAATTTCTGTTCTTCATATACAAAGTTGGGTAATTTTAAAAAAATATATAACTATATTTCTTATATTTGAATTAACATTTTTAATATATAAAGGAAATGAGACAACTGAATATATTTCTTATATTTTGAACCATTCAACTAAATAGTTTCTTCTTAAACATTAGAACAACTGAAGCCAACTGATCGACATATATAAAGAATTAGAGATCGAGTCGAAAGGAAATGAGATGCATCAATAGCCTTTGTTTAAATGCAACCGACCAATGGCCTCTATACTAGCGATATACCAATGTGGGTTGAAACATGTTTTTTCGTAATTGATTGAGAATTCAAGTCTCGTGATAGATATTAGATAAATATATAAATTTAAAGTAAAATTTGAGTGTGCATTGAAAAAAATTAAATTTTTGTTTAAATACATGTAACACAACAGTTCAAGTAACCCAAGCTAGCTAGAAATGAAATTTTATAACTTTATTCAATAAAAATGTAACAACTTCAAACAGAAATACACATACAATGTTCATCTTTATTTAATTTTATAAGCGAACACGATGAACTTGCAACAATTTGTAACAACATCGATCTGAAGCTTGGCTTTGTTACCCGATTGTAGGAGTTTGTACGGTAATACCCTCATCATTAACCCATATAAGAACCCTATCGCAAATATAAATGAGAGGAATAACGGTTCCTTGTGCGATGATTCGTGTGTTAACCAGAGGGTTTTCTTTCTTTATAGTGGTGGCTGCACATTCTCCAGTCTCCCCAACAAGCTCTGGCCATGATGTTTTGCCTATAAACAAACATATATGAGCTATAATATCATATATATACTCTTTCATGACAAAAATTATTTTTTATGTTAAGTTATTTATTATTCGTGTTTACGACCCTTTTAGTGACTGAATAAGATTTTTATCTTTAGTATATCTGTTCTTTTAGAAATTTGCTTACGACGAGTGAAATTTTCTTTGGGTATATTCGTTTATTTGTTTGTATATTATATATACACACATATATGTGTGTGTGAGATAAATATATGAATTGAATTATACCTTGCTCAACTTGCTCACATATTGATGCCATGCTGCAACGCTATAGACGCCTTTTGTATCTAAGGGTGATATATGTATTTGGTGTTGAAGTTTGTAGGAATGAATATAGCAATTTATACACAAATAGTTTAGTTGAATTTTGGTATTTTAGATACTAAATTAATGCTTTGTGATAGCCATTATTATTTGGCTTAGCATACAAAGGTTGACCTATTCCTTTCGTTATTCGTTTAGGAAAGCAATCTACTCATCTCAATAAACAAAGAGCATATTTATCAATACAACAAACTCACGTACCACTAAATTTATATCATCGTGTCTACAAACTGGAGTCCTCGACTATAATTCTCAAGGACTCAACCTTATATGACAAGAGACACATTTGTTACACATATTTACGGGCCCTACGGAAAAAAAGAGTGTATCGAATTTTAAATTTTACATAGAACAGAAAATTTATAAATATAGAGGATTATCTAATACTTATTAAAAGAAATTGAGTAGGTTTGTTTATTATTCTAGCGTACTCTACTAATTAAATATTTAAATGTGTTACTGTAGTTCGAGAGAATAATGGGTGCTTTTGAGTTAATTTTTATGGGAAACGTATGAACCGAAAGAATAACGCTTAACACATATATAATATTCAACAACCTAATATATAATTAGGTAACATTAAATTAATTATCTATAACTATGTACAATTATCTGTATCGTACAACTTTTAAAAATTATTTTTTTCTAGTATAACAATATTATACTTAAATTGACTTGAATAAAATAATAAATTTTATACTTAATTTTTAAAAAAAGATAATTACGTATATGGAGGACATTATGAATTTAAAAAATAGAAGAGCTAGATAAAAATTCAACAATTTTACATTTTTTGTCATTTTTTCCAGCTAACTATGAAGCTATCACTGCCTCTATGTTACCAGTTGATTGACATTGATCAATTTTATAAAATAACCTCACAAATTTGTCATTGAGAAACAAAGACCTATTCAATCGTTGTTTGATGATATAATAATCTCTAAAACCACACATTATTTTATAGATATGAAATTAATTGGCATGCCAGCATGAGGTTGAACAAATAAGAAATCTCACGTCTTTGACTTTAGATAGGTGTTTCTCCTTACATTTGAAAAATTCTTCACGTAACCTCAAAATATTAAGGCTTACGAAAGGTAATCAAAATGATTTATTTATACATATAGTTTTGTTGAATTTGACTTTTTTAATATTAAATTAATGCTTTGGTGATGGCTATTATAGTATTGTTTGGCTTAGGATGATGACACAACAGGATTGACCTATTCCTTTTTTTATCTGTTTAAGCAATCTAGTAATTTCAAAAAGGAGAAAGTATTTAACTTTAAGATTTACATGAATTATTCATGATTTAGTTGTGTATTAATCTAAGATTGTAACATATATAAGTATAGTAAAATAAACCATTATTATTTTGATATACCTAAAATGATATATGTATTTCATAGATTTATGTGTATTCTTATATCTACGCAAGTGCAGTTCACTATGAATATTCTCTAATCTTTTAAGTACGAAAACTAATTAATTAGAAACATAAGACATTTGATCTTTATTGGTGCATCTTTTTTATTTAATTTTTAATGATAAAAAGTGATTTTAATTGGTTTAGTGAGTTGTCACGTTCTTATGAATAAATACTGCACTTGTAAAAGTTGTGTTTTTTTAGTGTGTCAAGCCAGGGTTCAAAAACTATAATTTAATAGAAATAAGAATAAATTAATAATAATAATAATATAGAAGTTGATTCAAGACATACATACTTGAATAAAACAAAAACAAAAATAAAAAAAATAAGAATTGATAAAAACTAGACGCGATCGAATTCACATTGTGGACGAGTTTTATTAATTTTTGTCATAAAATTTAATATGTCAACTCTTTGACGTTCACGAATGTACGTCTTGGCCGGTTCACGTTAAGGGCTTGTTGACCTTTGGAGGTTGAGGTAATGAGATACTCTATATCTCATCGTTGGCCATTTCTTATTATTAGTTTGTTGTCATTTAAGGTGTTTGTTTAGTTGTTTAACTTGTTTGGTATGTAAACCATTCTACCACTTATGGGGCTCATTATTAGTGGTGTACTTGTTCATAGAGGATGACCATAGTACGGTTCAGGATGGGTATTAGAGCATTCACAACCCGTTCCTTAAATTTATGTGAGTGTATTTTTTATATTATATGGTATGGTTATAAATGGCTGCGAGTGAAGGATATGAGAAATTTACTGTTCAATCTGTATTTTTGGGAAAAACTGTTCAAAACCCTATAATGTTTTTAATATATTTTAAGTGGTTGTGAGTGGAGTAGAGAGAAAAAATAATGATAAAGTTGAAAACGAGAGAGAAAAAGTAATGATTTTTAGTGTAATTATATGGATAAAGATAGAGAATGATTTGTGAATACTTTTAGTAATCTCATTCTTATATCGGTCTAATACCCGATGACTATCGACTTTTCATCGGGTGTTTGGTACCTATTTGTTAAAAGGTACTAGTCAAGATTTTCATGTATGTTTTTGTTTCTTACCATTATAGTTTTTATATAATCTTATGTTTTTAACAACTATAACGTATGATATGATATATTACATATATCTCTTTTTCTCATTATCATAAAAAAATGTTTGAAATATCTAAAACATGTAGATTTAAGATGATTAAATACCAAAGTTTATGTTCAAATTCAAAGCATACAAAGTATAAATAATATCTTTAATTATTGATTATGTATTTCAAAATACATGTGTAACATAATTAACATACTAGAATAGAATCTTATCTTATCTTACTACTCTAATAAAATAGTAACTATGGTGGACACATGTCACCATCACATTTCACCTCACAAAAATTTTCCCGCTTCTCTCTCATATTAATATCACATTAATTACTAATAATAAATTAAGAAATAAATCTTCTTATTAATATTGTTTCTAAAGAAATTAATATCTATAAACTTAAAATTTTTCTAAAACAACAAACTTTTTTTAAAAATATTAGATATTTTTAAGTAAAAGTTTTATAAACAAAAATTAAGTAAAAGTTTTTTTAAAAAATTAGATTTTTTAAAATGTTTGTTTTGAAACAAAATTTTTTTATTTTTTATTTTTGGAAAAAATAAAAAAAAAGTTTAAAAACAAAAGCTTAAAAAGTTGATATTATTATTTTATTATTTATGGTCGTTACTTATCATATTTTATCTTAGAATATCGTTTTATAACTATTAAATTTTAATTATATTTATTATTTTATTTATTTAACCGGTGTAATACACGGGTTTACTAAAGCTAGTAAAGTACTATAAGACAAGATCAAGGAAAAAATCAAAATTAGAATTAAAATTAAAAATTTTCTAGTATGTTGTAAGGATACATGCATGGTTCAGGAAACCAGATATATGATTTTGGGTAATTTAGATGGCCGGGTATCATCTGATAGAGAAATGTTCAAATAATATGAAAATGTTCAAATAAAAAATCTCTTAAAACTAAAAAGTGTAAAAAATAATTTTAATCATCAATCTTTTTAATCAATGGGTGAAATCAAATTATAGGAAAAAATTTGTTAGATGAGTATTTTAAAAATAGTCATTTTTTTTGAATTTTTACGAGTTCTTTCATTTTTTTGAATGTTCATAAGTTTTATGTACGACGTTATTTTTTATAAATAATGCACCATAAAAACAAGCATTTTTTATCTTAAATGAGTGAAGTATAGTTATATAAAAAGTTTTTTTTTAACGTTTTTAAGCTCGTATCTTGTCATGTGTCATTGTGTATTTTATGCAGTTCATTTTGTTTTTTTGTTAGCTATTGTGTTTTTCTGAATAATATTGTATTTTTTTAAAATATTAAATTCTAAAAACATATAATGATAATAACACTATTGTGTATCTGTATTATGTAAATCATAATAATAAATTAACTACTAATTAATTTGATACATTAAAAACATTAACAAAATAAACACAATGTCTGATTGTGTTTTTTGATCATCATTGCGCTATTTTAAACATAACAAGTTTTAAAAAATATATTGGTGAATAACATCATTATATACTTTTAATTGTAAAACACAATGATAGATAACATCAAGTTCAAAAAATATATAAAAAATAATGACAAAAATAACATATTGTGTTATCTTCAACACTATTAGTTTTAAAAAATACATTGGTGATGGTATATCATTGTGTACATGAAAAATGTAAAACACATTAATAGCTAACAATATTTATATAATTTACAGAAACAATGAGAAAAATAATTTAAAATGATCTAAAACGTAAAACACAATAATATAAAATATATGACACAATAAAATGATTTTTGACACAATGAACTTATAAGATACAATTAACTGACGTATTTGATACAATGACTAAAATGTCATTCTTTTTAAAACACTACAAGGACACGTGTCAAACCCATGATCTTTCTTAAGGTGTCGTTCTTTGGATTTTTAGGTTAAATATTTTTTTATTATAACCCTACTCTCATCTGATAGTATACATATCCCATACCAGTAAAATAGTTAAAACCTTATATCTTCTCATATTGCAATATCTGTCTCATTACCATCGTAATTTTTCAAGCTTCAGATTTGCTTGTCGGGTTTAAGTTCATTAAGTTTGTCATCCTTATTTTTCCATGAAATTATGAGTTAAAAAATTATTAGTTGACATTTCTATTACTAGAGGCTCGATCTTAAACTCATCTAAAAATTAAAAAAACTATCAAAAACTCAACTATATTTATAACAATTCAATAACATTTTTCATAATTGTTTTCTAATAACTTCAAATGTGTATTTATTACATTTTGTAAGATCATAAAAATAATAATAATATATTCAATCTTGCTACATGTAAACGGGCTAATCCGATATTAGGATGGATATCAAATAATATTATATCATATATACATGTCTCAAACTTACAAAAAAAATATTTTAAATAAAAATCTCATAATCGAATACCCATCACAAATGCTTCAATTTTTCCGTTGGATTTAGGCTATATTACAACCTCATTCACACACTCACACCATTAACAGAGGTAACTCATTGTAGTTAATAGTACTGTTAAAAACATATACCTACCACACCGTTTTTGAAATTTTCTTCTAATAATTAATAATAGAGTTCCGTTTTATCAAACTGTGAGATATATGTACATGTGGATGATGAATATCATGATGTAGTTTTATTAATAATGAGTATCAAAATATTGACAAATTATACAAAGATATATACTTAGATTAAATTCGAAAGATTTTATTACTGATAAATTACAAAAAAGAACATTAAAGTAGAATTACAAGTATAACTTTATTTTTCAAGTACAAACGTGACATGTTATTAACTTATTATGTAAGAAAGAAATTATGATTATTGGTAACATCTTTTTTACTAGCCAACTGTTGGGGTACTCACGACAATTCCCTTATCATTTACCCATACAAGAACTCTATCGCAAACATATATCTCAGGTATGATAGTTCCTTCTGCAATAATTTGTGCATCAACCATCTTGTTTTCTTTTTCTATTATCTTTACAACACATTCTCCTTCCTCCCCAACAAGCTCCGGCCATGAAGTTTTACCTACAAAATAATATTATAAATTCAATTCGGCCTTGTTTCTTAATAGATAATTACCAAACACATAAACGATACTAAATATGCATGCAAGGTTACAAAATGCAATTAAACATCTTTTTGTATTATAGTTAAAACAATAAGTAAGAATATTTATATAGTTTTCACACTTTTCTTTTTAATATGTGTACTTATTAAACATTTATATACTTTTTTAAAGAATTAAGATAGTATAATTTAAACATATAACTGGAAAAACATTAGGTAACTATTATAATGATAATCATATGCATGTAAATTGAATTTTGATGACTCAAACTATTACTTATTGGTTGATACTAATCCATACAAATAATTTGATATGTGGCACTTCTAGTTTTTATGTTTGTTACCAATGACAATCCCAATTGATCGTAAAATATATACATGTGATTTTCACTCGATTTAGCTCAGATTAATGATTGTGAACGAAATGGAGAAACATACAACTGAAATAGACCAGAAAATAAATACAAATCGAGCGTAAATTTATGATAATTATACTATTAAAATTATCATTAATAACAAAAATAAAATTTGAAAGTATCAATGATTAAACTGATAATACGAATTACTATTGACAAATATAAATAATTTGTATTATTAAAATTTTCTTTGATAAATTGTACAATGATGTTTGATTAATAAATAATGGATGTATACCTTGTTGGACTTGTTCACATATTGAGGCCATCTCCTTTGTGATTTAGATGTGCGTATGTGTGGGCTTTTTGAGTTATTTGATTTATAAGTGCGTGTAGAATAACTATTTATAGGAAATTCTCATTTGAATTTTTATTATGATTTATTAATTTATTATGATGATGGATAGGAATGATGACTTATAATTAGTTTAAGATCGCCTAACTTTTTCATTTATAAGATAAAAGTAATTTGTTGCCATGGCGGCTGCTCGGCACGAGTTACAAATTTGACTTAATTTCAATATCGATTGTATTGGTGTTAATCGTTAACTTTGTTCTTGTTAATTTCATAGTAAAAATGTATTATTAAAATTAGTTTTTAAAGTTAAAAAAAGGTACAGTAGAGATTTTAATACATCCACAACAAATTATATGTGTGACAATTAAGAAATTAAACGTATAATAACAAAGGGTTATTGGATTTTAATAATCCTAATTTTTATTTATTAGTTAGGATTAATCCCAACTCAGAAAGTATTTTAGACACCCTCAACTTTAAATTTATTTTCAACGATCTCTTACTAGCTGAGAGTTAAACTTCGTTAGTTTTTTTGATGAAATGGGGCCAACGTTGAGTCATATTTCAACTATGCCGCCGCCCAGCCTCTATCAAGTCCGTTTTTTGGTGTCTAACCTGCAACGTCACCTGAAATCTATCTCGAATAAGTTTAGTGGTTCAGATTAGAATGGGAAGATTGAAGGGTTTTATGGTGCAGAAGTTTCAGATTGACGGACCAGATGATTGATTTTAACTTTCTACATAGTGTTTTAGCCATATAAACAGTACACATCATCGAAAAACTAACGGTGTTAACTCTCGGTTAGTAAGAGATCGTTGAAGAAAAATAATTTCAAAGTAAGGACTGTCTATAAATATTTTCTGAGTTGAGATTAATCCCGATCAATAAGTAAAAGTTGAGATTATTAAAATCCAATTACCCAATAACAAATAGGAAGAATTTACCCCTCACGAGTTACTTATTAAATGAAAGTAAAAAAATCTTCAAAATCAAGTTGAAATTTAGTGTTGTTTCTTTCACGTCTTTCATTCCAGAAACCACTTTAGATGACATTGGTTCGCCTCTGTTCCGATTCAATCCGCCGGTTTGAAACAGCTTTGAGTATATATATTTGAAATGTGTTTTGGGTTAAAAATAGTCATTCGACCCGGTTTAAAATCAATCTGACACGATTCATTAAGGCTTTCTTTCAAACAACCTTAAATGTTAAAAGGGACGTAGATATCATGATCAAAGGTAATTGTTTTATAGGCATTTATGTCTTTTTCTTTATATATGACTATGCTATTTGTGTTTGGGTCCATGAGTTTTTGTGTTTGAAACAATTTTCATGTTTAAATCATGGAGTGTTTGTGTAGGTTTGATCCGTTAACCCACAAACAAAACCCGTTCAATGCCTTAATGCTAATGTATGCCAAGCAGGAAATTAATCGTAAAAATATTAAATATGCTAAAGTTGAGTATGTAGTTTGTACACACCCATTTGATTCCATCAAACTTCAACACTAAATTACATAGAGATATCCGCTTAAAATGTGGTTCTAAAACATTGTTGCATGCCCCGTCAAAAGACACATAATATTTTAAACGTATATATCTTTTAATTAATTAAAAGTCATTTAACCTTTAATCATCTAAGATTATACATGATCCGATAAATCATAATTGATCTCAAGAAGTAAGCAACAACATTTCAATCACTCAAAAAACAGAAACTTGCAATAACATAAAGACAGATATTCCGCAACACACAAAACAATACATCAAAGAAAACTTATAAAGACTGGTTAACCGATTTTGGGTACATCTGTAACAATGCTGTTACCATTAACAAAAACCCGAACCCTGTCGCATCGAACATCCGTGGACACAAAACTCCCTTCCGCCACAAGAATTGCATCCACATTTTGATTTTGGCTCTCGATTACAGCTGTTGCTACTTGCCCTGATGCCCCGACTAGCTCAGGCCATGATTTCTTGCCCTTAACTATAGTTCAAAAATATCATAAAAATTCCATCGCGATAAAGCTAGCAAACAAAAATGTTTTTTTATAGTTGTCTAAACAAAATAAAATACATGTCTCACCTTTGTTGCAGCGGCTAGCCATTTTTTCTCCTCTTTAAAATTGCTTTAATTTTGATATGGATTAGAACATTGAGGTTCAGAATATATAGACAGAGATTATAGATACTTCCTCATAATATGACATTTTTATTTGTTTGTTGTTTTTGTTATTATGTTGGTTGTCTTGTTGACCAGCTCTTTTTAATTGTCTATACTTAGATATCTTTTTGTCACTTTTACTTGTCATTACATTACTAATTACATCTGATTTGTTTGATACAAAAATAAAATATAACTTTATTATTCAACCGGTTAGAATACAATGTATAATATTGTTAGAAATAAAATCTTATCTTACAAAACATACAATGATCTTGAGAGCCATTGAGGGAATTCTCTTGTCGATACGGGTCTTGTGAACTTTTTAAATATTTGACAAGTTTTTTTTTTCATAAGTCGCTAACCTCTTTTTTTTGGGTAATATCAGTGGCATATTTTAACAAATGTATGCATGAAAACAATTTTTCATATCTTTTTCTAGCTTCTGAAATTGCACCACATTAAGAGATTTTTTATTACATGCTATTGCTATTTATTCGAACATTTTATTAAAAAGCATAGCATTTTGTGCATTTATTTGTGGATTTTTACATTGATTTCACAAAATAAAAATTCTTAAGATTTAAAAACAAATTCACTAAAAAAATTGGCCGCCCCTAAAGAATATTATCCTAACATTATAATTAAGTCACCACTTAAATATTATCACCACAAAGATTTGGATAGCCTTACAAAAAATTAAAAAAATATCCTAAAATTTTATTAAGTTATCACTAATTATAAAAATTGGCCAGCCAAATCATGCCGACCATTTTGAATCTTATGGCCGCCCGAGTTAGTAACTAGTTGATGGATTCGTATGCCACTGCCTCCCGATTTGTCACCCAATTCGTTATTATAGTTATATTTTTATTTTTTGCTAATTTTTTTTCATAATTGACTCGGTCAATACTAATTAAATTGTTTGACTCAGCAATTGTAGGATTTAAACATAATACATTTAAGTGTTTCATGAAAAAAAAAAAAAACTAAGGGTGACAATATATCGTAATTGTATTTAATTTGGTTTTAGATGGTATTTTCATTGGTTATGTGGGTGCTCTAATACAATGGGAATCGAGGGGTTGTAGAATCGGGTGTCCAAAGATGCCTGGTGTTTATAGCGGATCGAAGAGTGGAGCGGTATCAAAACATCGTTTGTGGTTGTCAAGGGTATTGGAATATATTCGATGACAGCTTATCTATATCGTGGTGTAAATTATGAAGATATCGTTTACAATTTTATAAATAAAATATAATACGATTGAAACAAATATAATTTGAAAAACAATAAAGTGCATTTACGATAGGAATAAATGAAAGTACGAAGAACGAGTAGAAGAAGAGATGATGAGGCCATGTTTGAACATGATTCACTATAACAAATTTAAAGTCTTTCAAGAAAACTCGTTTGTTTCCAAGAGATATATAATAACAATAGCAAATTCTACTGTAGGAGTGACCACCCTGTCTGAAAAAACATCAAAATGTTTTTTTGAAATTTTGTGTGCTTTAAGTGCTCTTGAGAGCAAACCAAATCTCTATAGTTTCTGGCTAATCAAATGTCTTTCCAACTAACGTATGACCATAGTTTTATAGTCGAGGCAACATGAAGCACCCAACATTATACTCATGTACTCAATTGTATTAAAAGTCTTTAATAAATTTCAATTAGCTTATTGTTTAAGTTCCAACCAACGTTTTAAACATCTTTAACATCTTATCAACTATTGATTTCTAATTAGTTTTAGTTTCATCTACAGCCATCCATCTCATTGTTTTGACTCACAAGTTAACCAGGTCACCTTTTTTTCCTTTGTACTATTTTATCATTGTCTACCGTCGGGTTTAAAGAAAAAGAAAAAAAGAAGAAGTTGTTCACCCTTTCGACAAATCAACTAACATCTACAACTCAAAGCTAAAAGAGAAATAGATGTTAGTTTTTATAGTTTAAATGCAATTGTTAATGCCAATATGTGTGTCATGTTTAAGTTCATGTGTTTGAAACAACTTTCAGATTCATATTATATTAGGAGTCATATCAGTTATGACCTACTAACCCACAAAAGAGATTCATAGCTACCAATATTAAATTGCTAATGCATGCCAAGTAGAAAATTATTGGTATAAATATTATAGTACAAGGATCAAATTTGTCATTTTATAATCTTTTTGATCGGATAGCAATAAAACCATTCTTGTAGTTGTTACGGGATAATGAGATGTATTAATAGGTTGTTAATACTTGATTACAGTTAGTCGCAATTTTGACTATCTCAAGTCAAATTCTTTTGTTCTAACTTCTAAGGTGGTGTTTGTTTTTGAAGAGGTAAAATGTCTGCAGTCTGCGGACCAGATCTGCAAATATTTGTGGCAGAAGAGGTGGACCAAACCTCTGCAGTCTGCAAGAAAAATACTGTTTGTTTTTTAACGTCTGCAGATTATTAAAATAAACTAGTGTTGGTGTACGGATGGTGGTGGACGGTGGGTGGTGGTGGGTGGTGATGGTGGTGGTGGTGGTGGGTGGTGGCGGACGGTGGCTGGTGGCGGAGGTGGACGGTGGTGGCAGCGGACGGTGGTGGTGGCGGACGGTTTGAGGTGGACGGGGGTGGCGGCGGACGGTGGTGGTGGCGGACGGTGGCTGGTGGCGGAGGTGGACGGTGGTGGCGGCGGCCGGTGGCTGGTGGCGGAGGTGGACGGTGGTGGCGGCGGCCGGTGGCTGGTGGCGGAGGTGGACGGTGGTGGCGGCGGCCGGTGGTGGTGGTGGTGGTGGTGGTGGTGGTGGGTGTTGGTTGGTGTTAGTGTTTAAGAAGAGGTCTGTAGACCTTAGAAGTGGCTGGATCAAGTCTGCATCAAGAAGAGGCGTGCAGACGTTTTTTAATGAAATATTTTCGAAAAAAGAAACAGTCTGCAGATGGCAATGTATGCGTGTGGTCTGCGTGGCGCAGACAAAAGAGCCTGCGCAGATATTTTTCAGAAAAACAAACACCCCCTAAGAATATTTTAAATTTTAGTATGTAAACACCCATTTAATTCTGTTAAACTTCAGCACCAAATTACATATTCTTTTATAGATGTTCGACTTGAAATGTAGTTCCAAAACACCATCAAAATTTAGATCCACCTTTTACATGTATATTTTTTAATTAGTGTTTAATTTTTAATCATCTAAGATCATTCATGATTGATCACAACAAACAAAACTTGAACTCTTGAAGCGACAACAGTTTAATTAAACAGAAAAGCTTATAGTTGCAACAAAAGTGACAGAAAATTCACGACACACAAAACAACGCAACAACAAAAACTAAGAGGGGTGATTAACCGACTTTGGGTACTTCTTTAACAACATTGTTAGCGTCAACAAAAACCCTAACCCTGTCGCATTGGATATCAGTGGTTACAATACTCCCTTCTTCAACAATGATGGCGTCCACATTTTGAATTTCGCGCTCGATTACAACAGCTGCTGCTTGGCCCGGTGTCCCGACTAGCTCTGGCCATGATTTCTTGCCCTTAACTACAATTCATAAAAGTAATATAATTAATTCGGTCATGATAAAAATTATAGCGACCTATGAATATGATTAAAGTTATCTAAACAAATTAAAAAATACAAATTAATGCACCTTTGTTGCAGCTGCTAGACATTTTTTCTCCCCTTTGAATCGCTTTGGAATTACTTAAAATTTATATTTTGATATGAATTTGAACATCGTGGTACAGAATTTATAGGCAAAGATGGTGGAAGCTTCTTCATAATATGCCCATTTTTATTTATTTATCTTCTTGTTTATGCCGAATGTCTTGTTTACTAGCCTTTTGTAATTTTCAAGAATCGAGACTTTTTATTTTTTTAATTACATAGTTACCACCGACCATTTCACAAAACATAATGCATTGTATATATACACATTTGCAAAGGTCGGTTGTTTATATAAATTTTTATTCAGCAAAAGTTTTAGTATTTAATGCAATTACTTTCAAAATTTGACAAGATTTCTCCCCTAGATCAAGTGGTAGCTGCATTGTTTTTCCAAAACAAGGTCGTGGGTTCGAAACCCATCTATGTCTTTTTTCTTTTTCTCAGCCCATTTGTGAATTTACCAAATTGTCCCTCTTTTAGTTTTTGCCTTTTTATTTCTACCGTAAGAGTGGATTTGACATTTTTATTTATTTTTTTAACATGGTTAACGTGTCGTCTATCGTACGTTTTGACATATATTTTGTTTAGAAATGAGCCGAGTCAAATATAAAACGTTTTATTGGTCTACGTTTCAACACAAATTTTGTTTGAAAATGCGTCGAGTCAAATATAATACATTTTCATTTGACAGTTTAAATCCGAGTTATTCTACGTTTCAACGTAAATTTAGTTCCGCTATGAATCGGGGTGTTGTAATTTATGTTTTATTACACCGCATACGTCGCCATAACACGTGTTTTTTATGTATGTCTCGAGTCGGTCTACGTTTTGAAAATCAAATATAATACGCTTTTATTCAACGATATATATTAGAATTATTCTACGTTTTGACGTAAATATAGTTCGGAAATGAGTTGGGTCAAATATTAAACAGTTTTGTTCCGGTATAAATTCGAGTTACTCTACGTATTGACGTAAAATTAGTTTGGAAACGAGTCGGGTCAATTGTAGTCTATACTTTATCACGTCACGTACAATGACGCGGCAACGCGCGACGGGTAATAAACCTAGTTAAAAACAAAACCCCAAAACTATACAAATGGAAACAACCACTTGATATTAATTTGTTGTCACTTTTAGTATCACACTATAACAGTAGAGAAAAAATCTTACAAAATATACAAATATGAAGTTTTTCTCATAAAAAGAGTCTTATGAACTTATTAAAAATTTTATGAATATTTTTATAAGCTTAGCGGCATGTTTAACATGTATGTATGAAAACAATTATACATATATTAAAAAGCAACTTGTGTCGCTACTGAAGTGTTTTTTTCTTTTAAAACTGATCATTTAGTTTGTTTAAGTTTATACTTTTTACCTAGGCAATTATCACTCATTTTCTAATTTTTAATTTTTTGCCAATCCAAATTTTTTTATTATATTTTATGTATGTGTGGATTCAAATTCGAATAAATATTGAGTGTCGTATGCTAAAGCAAGTGACGTTATTGCTGAGGTACCACAATAAACACAACCTTTATGAGCGAACAACATCGTTGTTTGTATTTTGGTATTATCAGAACCGACATCAGTATTCGATTTGTAATTTTTGAAGAGCTGAACCGACAACAGTCAAACTCTCACTTTGTTACGCGGAGAAAGCTTAACCGCAATTTACTCTCCGCAAAACACAAGAAGTAAAACTAGTTTTATTAGAAGGGAATGTATGGTTTTTGTTAAAATGGAATGTACGCTTTGTGGATTTCTAAGGGGACGTTTGGTATGCAGGAATTCAAGGGAATTCAATGGAATTGGAATCTGAATTCCATTGTTAATTGTGTTTGGTTGATAGTAATTCGTTGGAATTGAAATTAGAATTCCATTCTTAACGTGTTTGGTTGAGAAATAAATTGGAATTGGAATTAATTCCCTCAAATTCCATCAAATGAAGGATTTCAAAATCCTTCCAACTATTGAAGTATTTCAAATTCCACCGATCACCGCCTCCACCACCGACCCTCGCCTACCGCCAACCGACACTACCGACGATCCCTGGCGCCAACCGCTGACCGCCGCCGCCCCCCGCCGACCCCGACCGTCGCCGCCCCCCGCCTCCCCCCAACCGCCCTCCCCCCGCAGACCCCCGACCGCCGCCCCCCGCCGACCCCGACGCCGACGCCGACGCCCTCGACCGCCGCCTACCAACTTGCCAACCGCCAACCGAATGCCGACGCCCACGACCGCCGGCTGACCGCCGCCGCCCATCGACCGCCACCGACGCCGCACAACCCTGACGCCGACCACCGCCGCCCACTATTTGCCCCGACCGCCGCCACCCTTAACCGTCGACTGTCGCCGACCGCCGTTACCGAACCGTGTCTCGACGACGGGAGTTATCGTTGGTGGCGGCAGTGGGGTACGGTCGGTTTTCTGCAGCGGGCGTGATTGATGGTCGCGGTTGATTGTCGGCGGTGACGGCGGCGGCGGTTGGTGGTATGTAGCGGCGATAATCGGTGGTTATCGAGGTGGTGGCGGTATGCAACGAGTGATAAATTCCAATTCCTTTATAAGTGTTTTGTCACTAGAAATGCATTTGGAATTTAAATTCCCTTTATAGATTCCAATTCCTTTGAATTCCAAATCCATTGGAAAATATTGAATTCCAAATACAATTCCTTCGAATTCCAATTCAAATTCTAATTCCAATTATAATTTCAACACATTACGCGAACCAAACGCCCCCTAAGATTATCCTAAATTGTTATTAAGGTGTCACTATTCACTAATTAAAAAATTGGCTAGCCAAATCATGCCGACCATTTGAATATTATGGCCGCCCGATTTATATTCGTGTGGTATTGCCTCCCGGTTTGGCACCAAACTTAATAATTTCTTTTTTTCATTTTTTGTTAAATTTAGTTGTAATTGACCCGGTCAATACTGATATTTTTAAAATAACTTATAATCTAATTCTACACTACTTTATCATATACAACTTCCAGAAGTTAAATATAGATTCAAAACACCTTATCATTTCAATTGTTTCCCTTTAGGATCATCCAATACTAATTATATTGTTTCGCTAAGCAGTTGTAGTATCTAAAAGACAAAGCATTTGATTGTTTTATGGGAAACATTAGCGGTGGCAATCACAGCATTATTTTTAATTTGGTTTTAAGTGGTGTTTTTACTTTTTAGGATCACTGGAATATGAATGAAAGAACAAACACCAAGAACTAATTAGGAGGGGAAATTTTTAGAACTAATAACTTTTTGGTAGGCTTATAGTAAAAAATGTATTTAATTTAAAATATTTAAAAATAATTGTGGGCTTGACACTTATTCTTTTTTTGTTTTTAAGACAATGGTATTTTGGTCATTGTGTTAACTACGCAGCTCATTGTATCTAATATGTTCATTGTGTCAAATATCAGTTGATTGTGTTATATTATTTACTTTGTTTATTATATGTATTCATCATTGTGTTTTATATTTTGTATTATTTTTATCATTGTTTCTATAGATTATATAAAATTATTATCTATCATTGTATTTTACAATTAAAAGTACATATTCATATACTTTCATCAATATATTTTTTTTAAAACTAATAGTGTTGAAGATAACAAAATATGTTAGTTTTGTCATTGTTTTTTATAGATTATATAAACGTTATTGTTATCTATCATTGTGTTTTACAATTAAAAGTACACAATTATGTTATTTCACCAATGTATTTTTCAAAACTTATAATATACAAAATAGCAAAATGACTGATCAAAAAACTCAATGTGACATTATGTTATTTTATCATTGTTTATAATGTATTAAATTCATTAGTTATTAATTTATTATTTTGTTTTACATATTAGAGATGCACAAAAATGTTATTCCAACATTGTATTTTTTTTTAATTCATCATTTTAAAAAAATAAAATAGTATTAAAAAAACACAGTAACTAAATGACCTCAACTTAGAAGGTTGGCATGTACATGTAAAATGCATTGCCTATTTAGAAAATATAAAGATATGAAATGATTTTATAAGAGTAAGCTTTGACAGCACCCGTTCAAATGTAAGGATATGCAGATAGGTCTAAGGCTCGTTACAGATACAAATTCACCATCAAAACAAACAATAGGACAACGATATCTGATCAGAGATACAGATACACTACCGTTAGGGAATTGGGTCTAAGATGCACAAGAAATCAACAAATAATTATTCGTAAACTCTTTTTACCTCATAAAATGAAACACTTTAATAATCTATATCAAAAGATAAATCAATCTTCCAACTTCATCAGTCAAAGGCCAAATAACAACTAAATAGAATAGGTTTATGTTAAAAGTATTCTCTTGTTATATCAGTCATTCCAACTTCAATACGTATGTATTTGCGGTCCAATACAAGCGTATACACATCAAATCAGTCTAATACAAACGTATGCTAGTTCCTACACGGGCCTACACCCGTCAAATCAGCATAAAAGATACATTTAACAAACCCATTAGTCATTACAAATGTTAACTTTTAAAAGTATTAATAACAAAGTTGATCATTAAGTAGGGATGAGCAGATATCTAATCATTACCCAATAGACATCATAATACTAGATTTTACACATCAAATAATAACCAACAAAACAATAACAATATCAATAGGACACACATATGTAGCCTTCTTTCAAGAACTAGAAACACTCGTGACAATCGGGACGACGATCACGAGGACGATGATCAACAACAGTATGATCGCGACGCACATACACTTTCTACTCTGCTTCTGATACCCTTTTGCTGTATTCAGGTTTTTCGTCCCATCGTTCACATAATGAGCAGCATTCATCACATGATGCTCAATGTCATCCATCTTCTCCCCTTGAGCCTCCACCATCACCGCCATATCCAAGAACACCTGGTGGAGCTCCAACAAGCTCGTCTCGATCTCCTTAGCGGCGTCGTGGCGGTCCTGTATCTCCACCACCGTCTCCATCACCCTCCCCCGCCCATGCTCCTGTAAAATAATAATAATAATAATCAACACAATTAATCATAATTAATCATACCCAGTACATCTCGTCCATAGCACAGACTCTACAACTACTTTATAGTTTGATGTAATATAATAATAATAATCAATCTAATTAATCATATACAGTAAATCTCATCTGTAGTAAAGCTATTGATACAATTAGTGGCGACATAATAATCAATCAAGATTGTTAATTTGTGTTTACCTGAATCGCTTTCGACATGAACTCTTCGCCCCCTTGTCCATCGGAGCCGCTCGAGATGATCTTCTCGATCACCTCTTCGGTTGCTTCTTCTCCGGTGACAGTGAAGTACCTCCGGCCGACGGTTTCTTTATACTCACTCATCATCCTCTGCCTCAGCTGCTGAAAATCCATCATCAGCTCCTTAAGCTTCTTCCTCAGGCCGTTAGCCACCGCGGTTCGGGTCCTATCCACCGGGTCCCCTGTTTACACCCCGAAAGCCTCCTGCTTTCCGCATTCGCCCGGTCCATCTCCTCCAACCGCGACTTAATCGTCTTCGCCCTTTTCAAAACCGAAACAATATCCCCATTGATTCGGCGTCGATTCGCCTTCAATTCATCCGGGTTGTGGAGGGTTTTCGATTCTTGATTCGCTGATTCGAGCTGAGCAAGGGTTTCGCGGATCGAATTCATCTCTTGTTTCACCATCTCGGCTTCGTGGAGGAACGATGTGAGGTTGTGATCGGATGAGTGGATCGTTTGCATCTGCAGATCGGGGTGTGTACCCGCTTCGAGATCGAGGTCTTTCATGGCGGATTTCTTCAAATCGACGTAATTGGTGAAGGATTTCGTCAGTAGATCGTTCATTTTGATGGGGATATAAGGTAAGAATCAGAGATTTGATGGGGAAGAAGATGGAAAGTGGTGTTTGTGTGTGAGTTTGATTTCAGATGAAAGGGGGTTTTGAAGTGGGAGATTGATTCAAAGTAGCCGTTGGAGATTATTGTGTAACGGCTATATTCTGATTTCGAAAAGTAATTATTATTTCTTTTATTTTTCTTTATTTATTAAATGAGTTGTTGTTTTGCATCCACATAAATCCTCTTAAAGAACACTAAAAAACAATGTCCGTTTTTTTTAAAAAAATTGTTTTATTTTTTTGGTAAGTTTATGATATTTAATTTTAATTCTTTTTTTTTTCATTTTGTTTATTAACAAGCTTTGAATGTCTGATTAGAAATAAGTGTTAAATCAAACGTAGTGTTTATCATAATTGTTGTTGAAAAGATAAGATAAAATAAAATCTTGTATTTTTGGTAATATAAAGGTTTTTTTTTTGAAAGGTTTTGGCAATATAAAGTGCAAATATACAGAATCTATTAGAATTTACGCCCTAAAGATCACACGAGTATTCTTATTTTAAGTTGTAATAAACCAAATAGGAGTTTTTACTGCATAACTAATTATGTTTCCTTTATTACTCATGAATATAGACTTAAGTGCAAATTTGACTAAGAACAAGATTTTATATGTATATATTCTATTAAAGATTAAAGATAAAGATTCTACAACTCATGTTTTACTTATAAAACAAAGCTATATAAATAGTTTTGTGATTAGATTAGTTTTTAATTTCGTCAATTAGTTCGAGGAACAGGTAGTTTAGTTCGGATGAAATTTATTTGTTTACAGTTTGGTCCTTAATTTAAACTTGGTTTTTCTAACTCGTGCGTTGCGTGAAAAATTCCCTCATCGTCCCAATATTAAAATGCGAATGCAACAACACGCAACGACGGTATTGTACGTGACATGAAAATGTATAGACTAACTATCGGCCCGACTTGTCTTAAGACTAAATTTACGTCAAATTGTAAACTAAATCGAATTTAAACAGTTGAAAAAAGGTGTTATACTTGACCCAACCCTTTTTCTAACAAAATTAACGGAGTTAATGTGCTTGAATGAAAATGAAAACTTTTCAAAATCTTGGGAAGTCAAATACAAAAAAATAATAATAAAAATAACAAATATTACCAAACCACATGAAGTAAAAAGACAATTCACTCTAAAGTTAAAGAAAAATGGGAGTTTTTAATGAAAAGAGTAAATTACACGAATGCTCCCTGTGCTATGTCCAAATTGCGGTTTTGGTCCCCAAGTTTGAAAAACTGCAAGGTCAGTTCAAAAGTATGCATAAACGTAACAGGTTTGGTCCCTGACATGGATGGAAAGTTAACTTTTTGTTAACTTTTTCTGAAAATGATAAAAATACCCCTATATATATATATATATATATATATATATATATATATATATATATATATATATATATATGTCTGTGCGTACCTCCGACCAGCCACCATCACCATCTCCGGCCGGTCTTTATCATCGTCTCAGGCGACCATCATCACCATCACTGTGCGTGTGTGTGACTATATATATATATATATATATATATATATATATATATATATATATATATACATATATAAGGGGAGAGAAATAAGGCGGTTGTAGGTGACGGTGGTGTTGGGACAAAGGCGGCGGTGGTGTTGGGACGAAGGCGACGGCGGTGGTGTTGGGACGAAGGGTATTTTGGTTATTTCACTTAATTTAACTGGAAAAGTTAACTTTCCATCCATGTCAGGGACCAAACTTGTTACGTGTATGCATACTTTTGAACTGACCTTGTAGTTTTCCAAACTTGAGGATCAAAACCGTAATTTGGACATAGCACAGGGAGCATCCATGTAATTTACTCTAATGAAAAAGATAAGAGGTTCATATTAAAAATTTTAACATCTTTTTTCTTGATGATCCCTTGACAAAATACAAGCCACTATGGCTACTAATGTAACTATTATATGTGGAAACATGATCTAAACTTTAACCAAACTAGATTAGGGGTTTTTATTAGATTGAATAACAGATTATTCGATTATTCAGATCGAATAATTCAGATTTAAAAAATTTTATGGTCCTATTCAAAATTAGATCTGATCTGAATTGGAGGTATTGCTATCTCATTCAGATCTATCCTAATTCAATTTAGATCGGATTCAGATAAATCTGTACAGCCTGGAATTAAACGGCATAATCCAAATAATATTTTTTATGCTAATTTTTTTATTGTATATTTTTCTCTAAATTTTTTGTTTTTAACATTTAACTAGTTTAGAATCATTAATAGTAAAATATACAAAACCAAAGAAGTATAAATCAGTCCTAAGCACAAATTCAAACTTCAAGAAATAGCGTAAAAAAATCCGTCATAATTCATAATAGTTTAAAAAAAAAAACCTCAAGTCTATGTGTTCCAACAAACACATCAAAATTAGTTCTATCACCTAATTGATACCTTTCTCATAATAGTTATTAGGCTAGACACATAGTGGGTTATATGTCTAATGGTCCACTAAAGCATAATTAGTAGACATAATGGACTTTTTATTCAATATACTTGGATATCCGATCAATCCGAATAATCCGATTTTAAAATTATTAATATCTGAAATCCTAGTAAAGAAATCGGATTCAAATGGATCTGATCCGAATAAGGGCTTGGATCGAGTTTTTTGGTATTCATATATGATTCGAAATACGGATTTTTTTAGATTTTGGATTTTGTTAGATTTTGAACTTTTTGAACATCCCTAAACCGGATGAAAATAGGTTGTGTCTTAATTCGGTCTTTCTCATAACCTGATATTTGATCTTCAAATTTTTAATAATTTTAAGTTTCTAGAAAGTCTAATGTACTATTTATTTATTATACAATTTAAAAATTAAATTTAATTACATAGATGACCCTTATGCTATGTCAAAATAACAACTTCGATCCCCAAGATCTATAAATTACATGTATTGTCTCAACTATGTCTTTACACTAATGGTCCCTAAGTCAAATGAGCATTAAATTTCAGTATTAAATCCCATCATGGGCCATACACATGATGGTATATTGGTCGATTTCAAAGATCAAGATGGTGATGGTGGTTGGAAATGAGGGAATAGAAGGAAAAGAACTAATTAAACAACAACTAGAAATATTCAATACACTCACGTGAATGACACATGGGTGAATTTAACACTAAAATATAACGTCACATCTAATGTAGAAGCTATTAGTGTAACAACTTCACAAACAATTAAGACCATACACATAGCATCTAGAACTTAAGAATCAAAGTTAGCTTTTTTCATATACCATTAAGATCGTGTAATTAACTCTTATAAATGATATATAATATCCTTATGTACTTGAATTTAATAATAATTAGATGGGTATCTCCTCTCATAGGTAACACCTCTCAAATCTTAGAAACATAATAATAAAATCAAGAAAATTAATCGAGAATGTGATTCCTAATCTATATAATTAATACATACTAAAAATAAAGTCTTAATACGCAAGTATGTTTTGTAATTTTAGGTTATGTGGTGTATAGATAAAAATTATAAAATTGACCCCAAATCGATAGCAGATCTTCTTCTTCCCAATTCTGCTCATCAATTCACCTTTCAATTTCATTGTAATTAGGGTTCTATAATCCCATGGACAACAATCTATCACCCCCAAATTCAATTCCAAAATCGATTACAACAACACCTGCAAGATCCAATAGAATCATCAAACACATAGATAAGCTCGATGATGCTGTGATCTTGTTCCACCGAATGATTCGTAAGAAGCCTCTCCCTTTACTAATCGAATTCAACAAACTCCTTACAGAAATCGTAAAGATGAAACGATACACCACTGCTATTTCATTAATTAGTCAATTATGCTTATTGCGAATATCAGTTGATGCTTGTATGATGAACATTGCAATTAACTGTTTTTCTCACTTACGAAGAATTGATCTAGGGTTTGCTGTTTTTGGGTGTATGGTTAAACGAGGTCATGAGCCACTTGTGTCTACTTACAACACTTTGTTGAAAGGGTTAGTGTTGGAGGATAGGGTTGTTGAGGCTGAGGTTTTGTTTAAGAAGTTGATTAAGAAGGGGATTTGTGAGCCGAATGAGGTTACGTATGGGACGGTGATGAATGGGCTTTGTAAAGGTGGGAATACGAATATGGCGATTAGGTTGTTTAGGTTTATGGAAGAAAGAGGTTGTAAGCCTAGTAAGGAAGTGTATAGCATGATTATAGATAGTTTGTGTAAAGATAGGAGGGTTGATGATGCTTTGAAACTGTTATCGGAAATGGTTGAGAAACGGGTGTTTCCGAATGTTATTACTTATAATTCGTTGATTTGTGGTTTGTGTAGTTTAGGTAGATGGGAAGATGCTAAGAAACTGATTGTGGAAATGGATAGTAGAAAGATCAATCCAGATGTGCATACTTTTAATATTATTGTGGATGCATTTTGTAAAGAAGGGATGGTAGAAGATGCTAAGAGTGTCTTTAATATCATGATTGAAAGAGGCGTAAAGCCAGATGTTGTCACGTATAGTGCGCTAATAGATGGATATTGTTTGCGAGGTCAGATGAAAGAAGCTACAAAAGTTTTCGATTGCATGATTGGTGAGAAAATCGAGCCTAACATTATTACTTTTAACAGCCTTATAAATGGGCATTGCAGAAGATCGAATGTAGATGAGGCGATGAAAGTATTTGGGGAGATAACTCGTAGGAAGTTGGAACCAACAGTTTCCACATACAGCACTATGTTGTATGGTTTGTTTAAGGCTGGGAGATCTATAAATGCTTTAAGACTCTTTGAGCATATGCAATCTATGGGTGTAACTCCAAATTTTATTACTTATTCTGTCTTATTGGATGGACTATGCAAAAACCGTCGGGTCAATGAGGCATTATCTTTGTTTCGTATTATAATAAACAACGGTGTACATCCTAATGTTGCTTTGTACACTGTTCTTATTGATGGTTGCTGCAAAAATGGGAAGCTTGGTATTGCTTTAGATCTTTTTAGTGAACTTTGTTCAAGAGGTTTGCAGCCGAACATTGTAACATACAATGCCTTGATTAATGGGCTGTGCAATGAGGGCTTGATTGAGGAAGCAAAAGAGCTTGTTATGAAAATGGAGAAAAATGGTGGCTTTTCTAATAGTATCACTTATAACATTATTCTTCAAGGAATTCTGAAGTGGAAAACGGTTGAAGATGTTATATTACATCTGAAAGAAATGGACGCATGGGGTTTCTCAGTTGATGCATCTTCCTTTTACTTGTTACTTCATTCTATCCCAGCAAAAGAACAAGATTCTAAGTTTGCTGATTTGATAATAAAACTTGTGCCTGAGGATATATTGAAATCCAAATCCCAACCAGTGACATAGACACCTCCATCTTTTCAAGGTATGTTTAACTTCTTTGTTGTTGTTAGAAACTTAGAATTATAATTATATATACTTGACTTATTGTGTGGCTCTGAGGTATCATTGTCAAAGGTGATAATTTAAGTATACGCTAGGTGTAGAATAATGTGCTTACTGCTTAATTGCTTACACATCGTAACAACAAAAACGCATTTCCATGTATTCACTTTAAGCTACTTACACATCATAACAACAAATATGTATTTCCATGTATTTATTTTAACTTATTCCACAAAAGAAATGTTATTCTCTAAACCAGGCTTTTAGAAATTTCTATACAAAATATGAGTTGTAAGTAAAGTACCCTGTGTTTTTTGATTAAGTGAATTCTCACATTTTTATTAGTAATTTTAATACTATTGATTGTCGTTTTGACAAGTTTGATGACAAGATGGATTTCTATATTTGTTCAAAGTCCATTAATTGTGAGTTTGAACTTGAAATTCTTTTTACACTATGAGCAAAAAGATATTTCCTCTACTTGCTTTTAACATGTTGTATAAGTGTAGACTGACTTTGTTATATCTGCAGGGCCCTGTTGCTAATTTTCCATAAATTCAATGGAAAGCTCTGCTGAGATGTCGCTGCTGGATTAAGAGAACAGAGAAATTATCCTCCCTAAAAACAGGGAGGATAAGAAGATTACCAGGAGCAAGTAGCAGTGAGATATTCGATAGTACTCGCATGTGGTTTCTCAGAAAGTAAGGACCTTGAGGTAAGAACTTTCTCCAAGAAATAAACTGATGCAATCAATGAATAATATGCAAATAGATTGGACCACAATAAGAGAAAACAATAACATTTTGCATTTTTACTTTTAATAATTGTTTGATTCATAGATTAATGATGTGTATACACTTTATGAAAATAGTAGTTTCTTCAGTTTGATCCTATTTTAATCAAATGATTTAGCATAAATCATTAACAGAAGTGGTGAATTGATCATCGAATCATTGAAAAATACAGAGATTTTACTTGAATGCCAACAAATAAATTCATCATGCTTATAAAATTATATTGATTACACCACTACTCATCACTGTATATGTCTCAACATCAGGTTGCAAACCTTCAAGAAATTATATCATGGGATATATCAAATGTCCTGCAGTTGCACCTTCATACGTGTATGCCATGATGCTGTACAACGTTTTATGCTGGTGCTCTATGGGAAATTCATCTATTGATAGCACTTCAACAATTGGTTGGCTGTTGGCATGTGGCTGTGGCTGGAATGTCTATCTTGCTCTAGACGATTACCACATCACGGAAATAGCTTAACTGTTGCTGGTAAATCATTATACATATGGAAAGCTTCATACATCTTCAAATCCTTGCAGCACCCATCCAATAACTTGTTATGGTATCAACACTTAACCTCACAAACTGTACCCATCCAATAACTTATTATTTATTTATTGATTCATGATTCATTTATCTATTCTCTAGAGTTCTGGTTCTTCGAATCTACCAGAATCCGTGTCGACTTTAATATTTTGACATTAACTTTTTTACTTTACCTTCAAAAAATCCTAATTTAAATAACCTGAATAACCAGAAAACTGATTTGATGAAGACCCTGTTAATCACCTGTGTAACTGTGTTTGCTTTAGTTGTTACTTGTTCACCAGTAATAATACCAAATCATTAAATCATAAGAACACCATGGTTACTTATATAGTTATATGCCATTGTGATACTTGCTTACTGCTTCATGCAATAGTACAAGTCATCACTGATGTTCTTCACAAACTCACTATACACACACTATTGTTTGATACGCAGAGAACATTCACACATAATACACATACATATTGGATTGATTCAAATGTCGGTACATCAGGTATTTATACCTATCTTTATGTCGGTTACAAGCCAACCGCTATAACTGTTATTTGGTAGTTATTTGGAGGGAAAGAACCGGCGCCAAATAACGACCATTATACCGGGTTTCTTATCTATGACCCATATCATTTTGGAAAGATACTCGGTCGACAAGGTTATCATCAAGCTAATAAATAAAGTGTGAATTATTACAACCATTAGTTCTTTACATCATAAGCCAATTGCGAAGATTTCTCGATTTTTCAAACTTCGAAAACAAAATATTTAAAAATATCACACACGACGCTTGTTGCATTCGATCTATGAAGTAGATAATGTTTTTAGATTATGAACTAACTACATGCCCAATGTTCTCCTCTCCGCTAGCTTCGATTTCAAATCTTTCACAAATGGAATCCCTCCATTCTTTGATGTTTTTTGCCACCATGCTATGAGTTCATCCTGTAAAAACCAATATCACATCAATTGGACATGATATATGACTTGAGAACTACCAACTACATTCTCATAAACCATAAACCGGAAATGTCATCGAACCACCCATGTTACTGGTCCATTGACACCGGTTTTAAAAACCAGTGATGTCATAAATAGTTTAAAAGGTAAAATATATGCATATACTTTTATCTTTAGGTTTAAATTTATCATTTAATACAATATAAAGTCTGAAATAAATCAATTATGATGTCTAAAGTATAAATCAGTCGGTAAAGATTATTTAAAAAGGAAAAAAATACAAAATTCTGAAATCGGTTCACTAAGGTATGACAAGTTCAAATAAAGGTGGTTCATATCGGATCAACCAAACCAGTTCAATAGTTGGTCTTAGGTTCGACCGGTTCTGAGAACAATGCTCTAAAATACATCAAAAATGATTTATTTTTTAATAGTAAAAAGAGTTGAATGTGAAAAGCCATAACACAGAAAAAACAGACTTTACCTCTAGAAAATCACAGTTAGAGACATGTTGACTTTGAACAAGGCATTCAACATCTCCAACTTTGACCCGAATAGATTGCTTCAAATCTTTCCATGGGGTATCCCCTTGTGATCCTGCAACAAGATAACATAAAAATGACTATCTTTTTGTAATTTGGAGTTTAATTTTTATTAATGTTTTGAAAGAAACAATGAAATCATACCTGTTATGCAAGCAACATAATACCTTGATCCACCTGCTCCCTCTTCCCATTTTGCTATGCGTAACCGTAGAAAAAACCCGTCTAAATTATGTGCAACTGATGATCGGGAATTCATCCATCTAGCATGCATAACGCGCCATTAATAAAATGGAACTACAAGATATCGCGTAAATGATATGAAAAGAGAAGCAAGATTATCTTACTTGAGAATATCAGTGCGCGATAGTCGAAGCATCCTTATGGTGTCAAACATGCCTTTTGGTGCTTCTTTCGTTACTCGTTCATAGAAGCTTATGTGTTTCACATATTTATCAGTCTCTTTATCTTTTATTTCAAGAAAACCGAGTGATCCATAGCTGCAGTTTTTGGCTAAAACTGTTTCTTTGGAGCTGGAACTGCTTATGGATTTATTCTCCAACTGTGTGATAGCATCTGGTGAGAAAAGAGACTGAAAAACATTATGAAAACCAAATTGTTTGCTCTTGAGAATACGCGATTCATCACAAACATTGACCCTCGGGTCATGAATGTTATAGTTCTTTAATCCTCTCAACGTGTTTGATATCCAGTTCATGAACGAGCTACCATAGGCTTGATTCTTGATCCTTTTACTTCCAAGAATCAGCTGTTGTTCAATGCTGCATTCCCTCTTTCTCTTAGTCGAGAAATTAGCACTTCTGCAACTTTCCATGCTTCCATGGCTCTCAACTTGGTATTTCTCACCAGTTTCGTTCTGAAAGATAGCGACTTGTGCATTTTCAAGAAAAGGGTCACTAAAGCAACCATCTTTTTCCGTATCAACGTTATCCATTACAACATTCGCCCTTTCAACACGTTGGTCGGGCGTACATTGCATCATAGGTTCAATTTTCAAAGGCTGTCTACTTATGCAACCTGACCCATCGCCACAGTTAGTCATTCCATCTTCAAATAACTGTTCATATAACTGATCTGCTGCCCCTTGGTTTTGTGAACCTACATGAACCAACATATGCAATTAATATGTATCTATCAACAACTTTTATCTAACACTTAAAGCAATTAGTCCCATCTAACTAGAAATGGGTCGATTTGGTTTACATTTATCTGCAATATGTGAAACGGGTAAAATTAAAAGTTTGGATGAATATGCAAGGGGTGGTCACAAGTCGCCCAAAGGGTTGATGATCAACCTTACCCGACCCGAATAACTTTCTTACAAGATGTAGTTAACCAAATATGATATATGTTAGTCGCTCGTAAACTCACTCAAAACTTCAAAAGATTCAGAAAATTGCATGTTTCATTATACTTGAAAATCGAATGTACCTTTGCAGCCGACAACTTGCTCGCTCACATGGCATGTTGCTAGTGATGCAATGTGTTCTTCATTTTGAGTGTTTTCGGAGTTGTATACTGCAATATCATTTGGACCAACTTCCCACATCAAACACGGTTTCTCTTCAGCAAATTTGATGTTTAAACCCGTTCGTGGAGACCAAACTAGCTCGGCTAATGTATCGGACCCCAAAAATTGTGTCATATCTGCCTTTGAATTTGCATTTGCACCTGCACCTGCACTTGTGTTACTGTTCTTCTTCAACTGTTTAGTAACACTCACAGCAAACTCCAAATCTGCTTCAGGATCATTCGTTAATCAAAATGTTACATCCAACAAGAAATCCTGAAATGGAAAGTAAATTCAAGTTTTAATTAATATAAAAAATTTATCTTTTTTAAGGCAAATATACGACGTTGTTTCGAAAGATAAATGTTATCTTAATCGGGCTAATCTATCCGTTTTTCAGGCGGGACCGCACCCATAACCTTTTTAGGAGGAAACCTATTATTGAGAAAACCCCTTGGCTCAACTCTGAGCATTTTTGCTCAGAGTGAGATTTGAACCTATAATCTCCTCATACTTATGAAAGAGGGATGAAAATGACAAACACAATTAATTAACTTAACGAAAATGGATGAAAATGACAATTTTTTATAAAGTTCGAGACCTATAAGAGAAAAATTAAACTATTTTTATGAAAGTATCAATACATACCAAAACTTAAGGATGAAAATGACAATTAACTTTGAAAAATTTTTTTTTTGATAAATCAAAAGCATGTTCCTTCTTGCCAAAAAAACATAAAATTTAAGAAAACAAAATTTATGAAATATGAAGTTCTTTAATATAAAGAACTTTTGAGAAAAATGATATTTTTAAAAGCAGATTTTTAAATAGAATGTTTAAAAAAAAACTTTACTTTAAGTAAAAAATTTTAAAAGATGAAGATTTAAAAATATGTTGTTATTGTTTTATTACTTAAGATGATTAATTATACGTAATTTTAATCATATTTTATCTTAAAAGTTATTTTGTAATTTTTAAATACTAATTAGTAACTATTAATTTAATATTTTTCATTCAACCCGTGTAGTATACGGGTTTCTAAACTAATTTAAATATTCACAAAAATATATGTATATTTAAAATAATTAAATAAATAATAATAAATAAATAATAATAAATAAATAATAATAATAATAATAATAATAATAATAATAATAATAATAATAATAATAATAATAATAATGATGATGATAAACGAGTCAAGCCCAAGCCATATTTGAATTTAAAAAGTTACTAGCACGCATAGTTTGAGCTTTTGATATAATTCTTAAAAGAGTAAAGCTCAAGCTTAAGCGCTCTTAAGTTAAAAAAGCAAAGTTAAGGTGTGCTCGAGGTCGTGATTTAAGATCCTACACATCACAATGATTTGTAATAATCAAGTTACAAAATAGATAATAATTTTTTTTTTGGAGGAGAAAATCCTTAATTTATAACCTCTATACAAACATCCATTAAACATGATCGGAAGGACGCCCCAATAATCAATCTTTTAAAAACCCAACCAACATTCGGTTCACGGTCAAACCACTTCGGTCCAACTTGTTAGTCCCGTCTATATGTTATAACCATCTTAATTATTATGTCATCTCCGCGAATAACATGAAGTTATGAACTTTTGGATGGGTTGGGTTCAAATGAAAATTTTAAAAAATTATAAAAACTATTAAACTAAATCCTCAACTCTGATATATTAATATCAATTGCTTATATTTTTTTAAATAGAAAATAAAAGATTGTATTCTTGTAAGACCATACGTACACAAAAAAAAAAAAAAAAAAAATAGTTATTAATATTAATACATAAGAATGAAAATTTGATTTATTAATTTTTACAATTTCTTTTGATTTTTATTTAAACATCAACATATTTCGGATAAATGTCCTTCAGTTTTTCTTTATTAAACTTGTGGACCATATCTTTATTTCTCAAACAGGATCCACAATCATTTATTCACTTGTCTGTCCATCACAAAAAAAAAAAAAAAAAAAAAAAAAAAAACATAAAATAATAATTATAATATAATAACAATGGTACCAACAACAACGAATAGATCTAGACCGTATAAATCATAACCATAATCAAACCATCTAAACTAAATTCGTAGTAAAGTTGATAAAGTTTGAATACGATAAACGTAAACAGACCTTACCGTTATCACATATGATTAAAAAAAAAGAAGAAAAACTACTTCTATAATGACTCAAACTTTCAAACACATAAAATAAATCAAATTTCTAAATCTCTTCCATGAAAACAAATTAAAGTTCAGATGAAAAAAAAAAAACAAAATCAAATGCAAAGACTCAAATAAATGAAAGAATACTCCATCGTATCAAAGCAAAATATATTGATCATCCAATAAACCCATAAAATTGTTCAAATTCTCTCCTAAAAACCCTAACATCAACTCAAGTTTTGCAGGCGAATTCAACACAGCAACTACAGAACCAAAAAAACAAAATCAAAGTAATCTGAATACAGATTGAAAATCAATGATGCACCCATTTGAATCCACATGAAATTGAGAGAATAAACTCACCTTGCTGCTCGATTAAGTCAACGAATCGATTCAAGTTGTCTGTCAAATGTCAAAATTCCCACCAATTCCTTATGAATTTTATAGACTGTTGAATCTCATGAAGCACAACGTGAAATGAATATTGAAGATTGAAGAAGAAGTTGGGTGTTGTGAGCTCAATCACCAGACATCACTGTATGAAATATGACATGCTTTAGAGTGTTGTTTGACAGACTATATATGGTGATGCGACACGTAATTATTTATGGATGATGGTAGAGAATAATATTAGGAATTGGATATCAGAACATCCAAAAATTATATATTATCTAAATTTTTATACGGGTTGTATAGCCCCATACGTGTTATATAGGGTTTTTTTTATAGCTCTAATCAAGGCGTATAACCCATCTAACAGCCCCCTGAATTTTTCCTCGTAGTTAGTGTCGAAATTTGTCATACGCGTCGTAGATCCCCATATGTGTCGTATAGGAGGTCGTATAGCTCTCTGACAGCCCCTTGAATTTTCTTCATTTTCAGTGTCTTCGATCCCTATACGTCGCGTATGGTGCCATACGAGACGTATAGGCGACGTATAGGGGGTGTCGATTTATAATGTAAGGTGTTTGGTGTTTCTATATTAAGACACTAATATTAACATATGCCCCTAAAGTTTATACTATTACCATATATACAACTTTATGATGATGTTGGACTGTTGTCGGGTTGTATTCTATCCGATGTCGTTGACTAACGGGGTACTGATTAAATTTTATGAATTTATTAATAATAGGTGTTTACAATCATTAGGTTAAGTTAGACTAGTGGTGAATGCGTATATCTTTCACCCTAGTGTTTTGTTAGGTTTAAGTTTTATTTTAATTATGAAGTAGATTTAAAGTAAATTAAAGTGGAATAGAATTGGATTAGGGACGTTAAAAAAAAATAATAATAATAGGTGTTTAATAAATGTTGTTTTATGTTAATAGTACCCAAGGGTGTTAGATAAATATTTGAATGTTACGTGTTTTAGTTATTTTTCTTTTAACATTCTTTTATTCTTACGTTACAATGTTGGGTCTGAGCTAGTTATAATGATGTATTTAAACTAACTACAACAGTGTGTTTTACGATGTAACAATGTGTTTAATGGTTTGTAAGGTCTGGTGCTTGAAGGAGTTGAGAAATTATAATGATAGGTTCAGACCATTAGAACTGTACATCTAACACTACTTGTAACTTAAGGATGTGTATACATCACCCTAAGATCCTAAATACATGTGTTGTAGCATGGATTATTTGTCATGTCAAGAAAACTAAAATATATTGAAGGAGCCTTTAAGGAACAAGAACAATCTATGAATCTGCAACATTCGATCTCTTTTGAATATAAACTCAAGAACAATATGACTCTCAAAGATTAACAGGTCAATACACCAAAAACAATGAACCACTTGAACAAAACTAACAAGTAACTATTAAAACAATCGAAGTTTCATCAAGATGATTGATGAAACCTAAAAACAAAACAAAGATGTAAAGATGAAGACTTCTGAGAAGAATAGATGATAAGAAACAAGCTTAATCCATTTATGACTCTGATCAGGTGAAGATCTCAGATGATGAGCAGATGTTCACATTGATTAAACCCTTGATAAGATGAATAAAGAACTACATATCTCTCTTGGCATTGGGTGGTTTAATGCCAAATCACAAATAGTGCGAGAACTTCAAAAACCAATCGAAACCATTTTTTATTATTATAATCAAATAAAATATTATTATAATTGTTAAAGAATTAAATGGTTTTTCTCTAACTGGTTAATTTCACCACTTTCTCTGCTTTCTTCTCATAACAAGTTTCACACTTATTTTTAAATGAGAAAGTTGTAGTCAATCTAAAAACATTATATAACCATGATGCATTTCATTAGTTATAGTAAATTGCTTGATAACTAAACAAATAACTTAATGTTTAAGAAGCCATATGTGTGTCTCTCTATATATATGTATATGTGAAAAGAAAAGGAAAAAAAGCACAAATAACTATATGTATATGTATGTGCATGTGTGTGTCTCTATATATATGTATATGTGAAAAGAAAAGAAAAGAAGTCATAATATGAGGTTTAAAATATGTTCTAATATAAGTCACATAATAAGAATATGTTCTCATTGACTCACACTTTACATCGTTAAATTATCTATACATCTATCTCCTATAAATTGTATCTCTCTTTGTAATCTACTTATATACGTTTAAGAATAATAATCTAGAGGCTTAAAACCCAAAGACACGTGATATAATAAAAAAACATATCATATCATTACCTATTTAATAATACTTGTTATGTTTTCATTTCATGTAGGTAGGAGCAACGGTTCCCACGGTTAGGTTGTGTTTAGGTTGTGTTTAAAGTCCAAAATCCATATCAATATATTCATAAAAACTGTACACTAAAACAATAATCAATCATGATAAAAGAAACAACAATCAATTATAATGCAAATAAATTAATGAATAAGTTTCTAAAAATGTAAAAGATTAACTATTAGGGTGGCTTTCAATGGGCAACATCAAAGTGGTATCCATCATTTATAGCCTTTGTTTTATATAAGCCAAAAGCATTGAACGACACTTAACACCAACCACTCATTAGTTGCCACTTGCTTACGTACCTTTCATTTTGGTTTGTCCCATTTCTTTTCAAAGATTTATAATTGATAATAATTCTTTTATAACATCATGTTTAATATTATTATCGTGAAAGAAGATTTCAAAAACAAAAAACTTTTATTAGCAAAACAAAAATACTCTTCGTTTAAAGTTTAACATAATTACCTTGTCATTGTCGATGTTGTTTAGTCGTCGCTCAAGCATTTGATCCATAGGATGAGTGTTTTCATCCTTTAAAATTAAGAATATCGTTCCATTTTGTTTACTCGTCCATTGAGCATTTACTTTTATTTTGAAATAGATCATAATGATACGTATAACTTGTTCACTACAATAATATTGACCGAATAACTAGAGTATATTTAATAAAAATATAACATCTATCTATTATACTCAAGATGAGCTTCCATCATCCTTCCTCAACTAACAATATTCTTTTTCCGACTTTGTTATCATTATACTTTATAAAAACTTCAACTTTCATTCTTAAGAATTAAAAATTATGCAGCATCGTCCATCAAGCATTTACTCTAATTTTGAAATCAATCAAGATTATATGTATTAGATGTTCAAAACATCTAAAGTAATATTGATTGAATAACTAGAGTATATACTTATAGCGATATACCATTTTAATTATATACACAAAAAACTCAAACCATAGCCCAAAAATCATGCCGGTAAATAAAAAATATAAAATTATCTATCTTATTATACTCATTATAAACTTTTATCATCCTTCCTCGAATAACAGTGCACTTTTTCTAACATGTCATCTTCTTCCACCAAGTCTTTGGCCTGCACCACCAACCAACAACAGCTTCCCCAAGGTTCCAGTACGGAGTCCGAAAACCACTGCCACCGCCCCGCCAACCGCCACCCATCTCCAGTCCACTCCACCACCCACTTTTTCGCTCGGTGAGTTAGCAACATCTCCGGTTTTTCGGTCCCCAGGCACCGACTCAAAAGAGATTTTTGTGGTGATTGTTGCCATGAGTGCACATCTTGAGAGTGTCGTGTCTTGTTTTCGTGCGCTTTGGTAAGCTCTGAAGCCGCCATGCAGTTTCTTCACCGTTCCCCACATGCCATGGCGGACGCCTAACTTAGCAACGTCTCTCGGGATTCCCATGTCTTCACTGTGCAAGAGTATTACTTCACATGAAGAAAGTAGCCCGTCTCCTTTTCGAGATTGCACTGCATTCGGTTTCATCAATTTATCATCAAAACAGGTCATTTGGTTGTATTTGTTTATAAACAGGTCCAATTGATAGTACGGTTATATGCGCTCAAAAGCAGAAGTTTAAACAAAGCCGAGCTGCTCGTAAACTGCTCGAGATCGGCTCGTCAAAAAGCTCGAAACGAGCAGTGCTTAAACAAGCTCGAAGGAGCTCGTTTAATAAACTAGCTCATGCATGAACTTGACTAGGCTCGCAAGCATAAAAGAACCTATTATTTAAAAGTTTAAAAAAAATAGGCTCGTTTAATATAATATTGATCGTTTTTATTATATATGATAAATATAAAATTACATAATAAATGTTATTATTGCGAAATTATTATGATCAAAGTAGCTACAAATAATACATTTTACATATATATCAAAATAATTATATATGTACAAAATTTTCATTTGTTTATAATAATTTAACTTTTTTAACTTTTCTCAAAACGCTATTTTAAAACTACATGCTCATTCAAACAAATTGCAAAAATTAAGTTTTCCTCAAATTGAATATATTCATACCGATTTTATAAACAAAAATAATTGGTAGACATACCAGGGCTGATCACCCAGCTTGAGAAGTAATGGTCCACACGCCTTGGCTTGTCACGTCGCCTCACACCTGGATATTGAACTCCCTGCACCCATTTAGCTTCACATAATTTATACATGTCACCATCTTATCTACATAGTAATCATATCACTGAAAACTAGCAATTATGTTACTACCATATTAGAAATTACCATTAAGGAGTTAGGAGAGTAAAGAAATCATGCTTGATTTTTATATAAATTCTAGAGCTTAATAAAGGATCTTAGAGAAACAATCACCTCATAAGCAACCCACTTGTACTTTGACTCTCATAAGTTTATTATTCTTATCACGGCTCTAAATAGGCATTGTCTGGTTTAATATGATTTTTTAAGTCTCAGTATTGGAAGTTTCAAACTGTTTGATTAACCATTTGTGAATACAGAGATTAAACAGTTGCTTCAAAAACTAGTATTAACTTATTAAACCCACAAGCTTACAACAATTATAATAATCCAAAGTTCAACATAAGTGCAACTTTCTAGTTTTCTCACCATAAAAATGCAGATCTAGCACTATAATGTTAAGCAGAAGAATTACCAATTCACCCTTACCTTTGTAACACAGTAGTAAGTCTTGCTGTCTTCCCATATCCTACGACCAATGACATATTCTCTATCACTGCAGAAAAACGGGAACTGCAAGAATATCCATAAAAGTTAGTTTTTAGAACATGCATGAAACAGTACTTAATTGTTTTGATGTAAATGTGAAACCTTTTTAATCCAGTTGACAATCATGGTCCCTGTACGAGGGCACTCTTCCAATATCTTTACATAAGTCAGCATCGGGTCCCACTTAGGTCGAAATTCATCATCCCAGAAGAAATCTCTAACCAGCTCTGGTGTTGCATCTTCAAACACGGTTCTGCTACGGTACACAACAGGGCCAGTCTGATATGCAAATCAGAGAGAAGAGAGAAGGTGACGAAAGATGTAAACAAGATCTCAGTCACCAAATACTAGCGGTGGGGGGTTAGAAAACAGGTCAATGCAGGTTCAGGCAGAAACAGGGCAGTTTTTGGTATGAGCTGAAACGCGCTGAGCCAGGCCATATTAAATTGGCTTCCAAACAGATTCTCGTTTTTAGTTTTTTTTTTTTAATAATTAATGCTTCATTTATATATAACAAAACAAAATTACCTAAAATAACATATTGAATTCTAGGGAAAAACGATTTAGAAGATTGTATGGATTTAAAATTGACTTCTAGTGATTTTCAACTTATTCGACTTGTTCCCTTGTAGCTAACTGTATTATTTGACCCATTTGAGATAAGATGAAACCCAAATCGACACATTCATAAGTAAATAGTTGAGAATGCAACCCCTACTGAACATGACTTTCAGTTTTATTTAGGAATTGCATCTCATGATCCGGCCATGTTTTACCCATCAGTCCTACATTGCAGCAGGGGAGAAGGATTGAATTGATCATCTTGGCCATTTTAAAATGATGCTATGTCATTTTAAAATGATGCTATGTTAATGTTTATACTCTTTTTGTTGAAAAGTACAAGCAATGGCTATTGTTATAGAAGCATAACAGATAGGCGCCAAACAACATGAAGTTCAGTTTTCCTTAACTGTGAGCAACAGAGCAAGTTCATCGCAAGTGCAAAAGTTTTAGCTTACGTAGTTAAACAATTGTAGACATTATAAAGTATAATAGCATTTAGTAATGTTGTGGTTACATTGATTAACTTCGATAATATCAGATCAGCTACCAAGAGTTAATATGGGTATAAGAAATAAAAACTTAATGCAGGGAACAACTCATACATATAGGCATGGGCACCCTAAAAACAAGTACATTCTGTTCACACACACACACAAGTAAGGACACTCTAACTAAAAGGATGATATGTTAATGCTTATTAAAGAAACTTTAGGTTGGAATGTACACACAATGGGTTAAGCGTTATAAAAGCTATACGCATAGTCGCCAAACAACAAGAAGTTCCGTTTTCTACTTTTCTTATTAGTTAGCAAGTTCATCTGAAATGCGGAAATTTAGCTTCCATAGTTAAACAACTTTTAGAATTATTATATCTTTTAGTAGTATTATCGTTACATTGATTAACATCAATAATATCAACTTAGATATCAAAAGTTACACTGGTATATGCAATAAAACTTAATGCAGGAAACACCTAATACATATAGGGATTAGCATACTAAATATTTGCATATTGTTCATACATACAACTCGAAAATTGATATTGAAGCTCTATGGTGTTTTAAAATCCAAATTTCATGGGTCTAGAAGGCATATCCTCTGGAACCCCATTGAAGATAATGCTAAAATCCAACTGACAACTAGTATGCATGGCAAAATGCTTTATGACCACAAAGTAGCATGCAGACTAGATGTGTAGGCATATAGAGGTGGCAATTTTGACCCCTTTACTGATGAACGGATCAATATGGGTTATGCCTTTCTCTCTAATGAGTTAAACAAGTAAACAAAAATATAGTTTAATAGGAAACATGTCTGCTGAAGTTTAATTTGAATGCATATAATCACTGAACCCCTTTTGACCAGAAATCAATGTAAACATTTACCTGAGGCTCATAATGCCAAGCTTGACAAGCCATGTTGGTTGTAGAGCGTTCAATCATATTTTGCCAAACAGCATCCTTACCATCAAGAAGATGCAACAAATATTCTAGATCCTTCTCTGTGACAACTTCATGATCTCCCCCTGAATTTACAATGCTGTACCTGTGAATGGACATAATTACGTGATTTGCTGGATTTGAGTAATTAACATGTGCCACTCCATTTTGTGACACAAAAAGATCATTAGCAAGATTTAAAGCAATTTAAGTTTCACGTGTCAAGAAAATACACCACCTAATTAACCCTTCACGGCTGTCATCTGTTACAATTAGCAATTAGGATAATAACACCGAAAACACACTCAAGGAAACTGAACAACAAAACATATTTATGCAGTGCCAAAGACAAATTATCACAATAGGAAACCAAGAAAACACAATGACGTAACATATATTATAATCTATCTAGAAGCCTGACTCATAACAGTTGACTTCAATTTCTGCAGTTGAGAATTATAATTCTTGATCATGAAAAGAAAATCCATTTTCATTAAGATAAGAATTCTATGAAAGTATTGCGAAATCTAATGTTCGTAACCGGCAACGGATTGGCGTATAATAAGAACAAACAAAGAATGCACAGCTAATACCATAATAAACTTAGCATATTTGGAAACTGACTAAGCAAAAGCATTCAAATGCGAAATAACCAAAATACTTTCTTAATGATATTATATATCTTACTATCTACCAAGCTAAAATGCTTAAATCCCAAATCTCCTACTACCTTACCAATAATAATACTAAATATCTCAATAACCAACCAACTGAAAATACTTAAATCCTAAATCTCTTAATTATTCTCAACAATGATGATTATACATCTTTGAGAAGTCGAGAAAGGTTGTGACGTCAAATGTATGTAACGGGCAAAAGGTTAAAATAGACAAAGAAACAAATAAAGATTGCACAATCAATACCATAATAAATCTTGCATTTTTTGGCAACTGACTACGCAAAACGTCAGCAATGCTTACGTTGGGGAAAGTCAAACCGCATCAGGTTTTGCTTACATAGAAGCCTACTAATTATATTGATCAAGCTAAAACACCTCTTATATTATACCTGTACGCTCTTATAAAACACAATTAATGACCAGGCACAAGTAAGCCAACTAATCCTTGTCCAACTTTCCAAGCATACTTTGAAACACAGAAAAAAAAGTGTAAATAGTGATCTTGCTATAAATACTTTATGTTATTAAAAGCTTAAGGTACAGCTATGCGACATATACTAATCGCAATCTATAACGGTAGACAAGCATACGTAAGATTAAACATTGAAGACTCCACAAACAAGAAATAAGCACACGGAAATACCGCGTGCTTCCTTTGCATATGCTTACCACTAAAACTAGGCCAAAAGCAATTCTTAACATATATGCTATATCAAAAAAACTAAAATTTCAATAAATCAATCTTTGACAGGTACATGTAGCTGGTATATATCCAGAAAATGTATGTAAACGCCACTCCGATTCTGAAGAACTGAGAAAATTGTCATTTGAAATGTGACTCACAACTGCAATATTGCAAGTCGATGCTCGTTAAGAATCACATTACCAACATTATGCATTCTATGATTCAAGCACAGTAGCCACAAAGTACAACCATATAAACAAGCAATTCAAAACCCTGTCCTACAGCAACTATGAGTTCTAAATGATCAGGTACATCATAACATACCGTGCCCCTCTCAGATTTGATTAAACACCTAGAGACCAAATCATATTAATAAACACACATCACAATTGCTCCTAAAAAGAGACAGAAATCACTTAAAACATATATATATATCACATAATAATCAGCACTAATCACAATAAAAACTATCAATTAGTGAATTCAACAAGTAAAATCATATCTCAATTAAGAAGAAACAAATGATACTAACTTAACATCACCGCCACTTCCACCAACACACTGAGCAACCGGCAACGACTCTCCTCCAACCACATCCTTCCGCTCCTTCTCCCTAAAGTTCGACCACATCCGACGACCAACAGAAAACGCCGAGAGAGCAGTAAAAGCTAACCACAACCGTCGAACACCGAATCCCGGTGGAGCCGTCCACGCGAACCCTCGCAACTTCGACCGGAACCCTAAAAACACGAGTCCGGTCCACCGCGGCGTCCAGAACCACCCGATCACAACTCCGACCATCACCGCCGCCCAAATCGGCACCGAAAACAGGAACATGTCGACGAATGTTTCGATTATAGATGGTTTGGTGATGAAATCGATCAAATTAACGAAGTAGTTTTGATTCTCCATGATCTGATTGGATGATTAATGGTTTATATGTGATTGATTTGAGATGTATTATCGTCGTCGGAAGTGAAAGATGATCGGTGCCGGAGGAAATAGAGATGGAGAGATATTATTATTATTATATGAATTGAATAAAGTGAAACTACTACTGAGTAAAAGGGATAGTACGGAAATGTGACCTGGCAACCGGTGGATTTAAAGTTGTAGTTTTGAGGAGCGTGGAATACACTCGCGGATAAAAGTGTGAATAACCGTGCGTTGCCGTCTGTAAACATTTTATTTTCTTTTTTCATGTCTGTGGTATACGATTTTGATTCACCGGCTGTTTTGTTATTTTTTTAATGACCATTAAGATGTTTTTTAATGGTTCATAACATTTTAATCGTTAAAATATAACTTTAATACTAAACAATTAAGAGGTTACCTATTAACTATTCAACATTAGAATTACCTTTTAATCATTAATAGATAACCTATTAAAGATAATTAAAAAACTACTAAACAGTTTCTCAGTAAAAGTGAGATGATTACATTCAATGGCGAAGCTTCTCTAGGGCCGGAGGGGGACCCCGCCCCCCTTTTTTTTTTGTCAGTAGTGTAAATTTTCTGTTCGATAGTGAAAATTTTTTAATAAATATAGAGTCTGCCCCTCCTAAAATAGTTTACTTTCGCCCCCCCCCCCCCCCCCCCCCTCTTAAGCTTTGGTTCAAGCTCCGCCACTGATTACATTATGTTGTTTTTCTTTCTTCTTCACGCTAAAAGGATTTCACATGTGTAACTACGTAAGTAAGGTTTAATGAAATACATGAATTTATGTAGTTACATATCATTTAAAAAGAGTTCGAATGCATGAATTTGGTTCTTTTATCGCTTAGCGTAGGGCGTGGGAAAAAAATGTTTTTCTACAATAGACGGATTTGATTCTCGTATGTGGTTTCGTTTAATATAAAAGAATGTACTAAATATACAGACTTAGAATATTGATACATGAATTTGCTTTGTATGTCATTTTTAAATCTTAATAATATGTTATATTATTCTTTAACACATAACTAAACACAAATAATATGTGATATTATTCTTTAATGCATAATTAAACACATGTTTTTTATTCTTAGTAAGTGTTTCCATACCATTATTTATACCTATTTTTGATGAAAAATTGTTAAACAAGTATAAACAGATACACGACTATAAATTGTGTAAGTGATTAAATGTGTAGGGTTTTTTCTAGCCATAAAGGAATATTTAATGTATCATGTTAGTGGGCTTGCCTCACCCCATCGTGTATGGGGGGAAATGATACGTTATGGTCGACTAAATACTTCAGTCTGAAAACTAAAGTGTTAATCAACCTGAATTATTTAGGGTTTAACACTTTTATCCATCTACACTAGTACATCGAAGTTTGTAAAAGAATCATGTAATTTATATAAGATACAGTTCATATTAAAAGTTCTTATCACTGATAAGTAATAAATTTATAAACATAGCAAAGAAACACTATAAATATGCGCATCTATATTGATAAAAATCTATACTCAATCCATTCCCTTTTCATTTAAAGCCATTTTTGACATCTAAGTAACTTGAAAATACAAAATGTAAATTAGAGTTGAAGTCCAACTATGAGAGACTTGTGAAAATTAACTGTTGTATACAATAGATGAAGTAAAATAAGAGAAGTAATATCTTTTATAATAATCGAGTGTTCTAACCATACATGAACATTAGTTTAAAATCTAAAATAATTGATCGCGAGTGGAGCCACGCGAAGTGCAATCGCGTGGTATAATGGATAAAACTCAAAAGGTTGAAGTTTAGGGAATATGCCTTTAAACCTGTAAAACGATTCCCACGTGAGTTGCTGTTTCATTTTATGAGTTATGACCACGGTACAACCATTTGTCCACAATGTACAACTTCTACTATAACTAACAAAAATAAAGCCCAAGAACCAGCCCACAACTCATTGGTGTTCCCCACGTTATTCATCTTTCTATTGTTGGATCATAAACCAGCCCATTTGTAAACCGGTTTGTTAACCGGTCCGATTTGAAACTACTTTTAGCATGTGGGGTGTCGAACCAAATAAAGACCAGCGGTTTGGGTCGGTTTGAAACCGGTTTAGCCCAAACCGTCTTTCTCACGATACCGGGTCGGTTCAAAACTAATTTTTTTACGCCTCTAACTAAAACTAACAAAAATAAAACCCAGGAACCAGCCCATTTGCCTTGTTTGTTTTTATGTTAGGTGTAATTATCCCACTTTTTGTGAATATGTTTGCTTACAAAGTAAATTTAAAAAATTCTTCAAATTAATATCTTCGCGATTTATTTTATAATCGAAAAAGCAACTAATTGATTGTTGTTAAGTAGCACATACTTACATCATGGATAATGACTAATGCCTCTTAATTATGTGATATGAGCGTCAACTCAATATCACTCTTTTAACACAAACATAAGTAATAGTTAATTCCCCACAATTATTATCCAATTTAAAACTTATGAGAATTTATGAGATTTTTAGGTGCTATAGTGGAAACACCTCCATTTATAATGACCCGGGCTGGTGTAAGTGCGTTTTAAGCCACATTAATGTCCTCTAACGTTTGCTCATAAGGATATACTTGTTGCCAGGTTATGTTGGCGAAAAGCTGAAATTTTGTAAAAAATATGAGTTTACTATATAGTTATAAATTGCATGACAAACGCAAATTAGATTCAATATATAACAATTACAAACTTTTTGTGCTGAATATGGGCTTAATTCAACATAGATTTCATGTTTAATCTTGATATATATTGTCATAATATGTGCATATATTGAGTGTGTAATACATAATCGATTTTAAAATAAAATATATATATACCGTGAAAACCGCGTACACACTTAAACTGATTGCTTCAAATCTATCTATATATATAATAAAATACTAACATTTGATACACTTGGCGTAATATGAGAACATCTTTATGCCACTTGTCATTCTTGTGTTCTCTCTCTCTCTCTCTCTCTCTCTCTCTCTATTTTTTCCGCCCAAAATATTTTTTACAAATCAAATAAATGATATAAAATAAAACAAACTTTGATTTTGTGATTAATAACATATTATATTTTGTCTTTCTTATATTTATCAATAATTTTTATTTGCAACCCATAATTTTAAATTTATTATTCAACAAATTTAAACTAACTTTATTGTTTCGCCCGTGGTACATTTATCAATAATTTTTATTTTCAACCCACAAATTAAAATTTATTATTCAACAAATTGAAACTAATTTTATTGTTTCGACCCGTGATACACTAGACTATAGGCTAGTATGATATATAGAACGAGTTTTAACCACCTATCTTTCTCTCTCCATGACATGTGGTATGTAGAGGTGCATACGTGGTTTTTACTGCTTATCTACTTCAAGTTGGTTTTGTATTAAACATACCTCTTTATATTTAAATATCTTAAATAAAAGGGAAGAACACAACATGATGTTTTGGTCTCACATTAAGAAGCAGTATCATTTACAAATCACATAAAGTTTCTAGAATGACCCCAAAGCAAGGGAAAGTTATGATGGCATTTAAAGAGAAGAAAATCTTAAGTTTGGATTAGCTAATTTTAGTGTTGGTGAGTTACAAATTCAATTTGATACTACAACAATAATATCAAAATATAGATGCAAAGTAGACTTGACAATCACATAAAATACATTAACACTTGTATCAAAACCACCCTATTTATAGATATGCTAGAAGGATAAACAATATTATAGTAACAATTATCTTTGTAAAGTAAGAAAGTGAAAGGTTGTTGATTCATATTCTTTGCAACTATCTACAAGCAAGGTCCATTGGGATGAGTAATTCAGCTACAAAAAGTAGAAAAGGTAAAGCAATTTGTTTGTTTGGTAGTCTTGTTTTCACACTTCAATTTCAAGAGATTTGATAGAAACAAAGAAATGGGAGTCACAAGGGCAAATCATTTCATAATCTCAAGTAGACCACAAAACCAAACTATTTTGCTATTACATACATAAACATATGCACGCGTACACACACATATGTGTGCATGTATAATGTATATAGCACATATATGTTTGTATTCAGTTATTTTTGGTAGTTAAAATAGAAGGATTCGAATGTTGGGTGCGAGAAGCTTAATTCTTTTTTAAAACATAATGTGTGCAATAAGCGTTTTCTACTTCAACTTCAAGTGTGTAAGCGTGTAATTTTGATTCATCTAGTTGTTAAATTTTTTATGAGACATCATGAAAATGAAAAGGAAAATACTAGTAATTTCATATTTATAAGATTAATGTTGATAACCCTCAAATGAAATGTTTCATCACCTTGCTTGTGATACTCAATTTCGATTGTAGCTCTATTTCTTATGAGATCGCAAGAACTACAATAGTTATTATATTGAGAGGTGAATAGTGAGATCATTAGAAACCTTTGAAATGGTGTTTATGATAAATACAACATTTTAAGTATTTAATGATTCATAGAGTCCGGACTCACCCTTGAAATCATATGTGGGTATATACATACCTCAAGAAATGCCATCTTGTTTCAAGCTCATGTTCAAGAAAAGACATAAGATTATCATGTCTTTTAAGTGTTAGCTTCTCGAGTGTTGGTGGGAATGAAGCCTGGTCCGGGACAATTTCATATTCAATTGAAATGATCTCGAACCAGGTATCATTCTCATCAACCGTTCATGAGATAGAAAAAGAATGTGGGTGTTTCTTGTTTTGATATGAATGTCCCCTTAAATAAGTTGATGAAAGGCAATAACATCTTTTGGCTCCCTTTAGTGACATGTAAGATTCTATTCACCTACATGTTTTTCACACACGGATGTTGTAATCATGTTTAAAAGTTTGAAAAACATATTTAGGGGAGAAGAAATTGTGTCGCTTGTCTAAACACAAATGCAAATACATATATTTATATATGTATGAAGGGATGCGTTTTTTTTTTTTTTCTCCAGATTGAAGAGAACCGCAAAAACCAAAAAAAGACAAAAATATTTAAAAAAAAACATAAATATTGATTCAATTAAATAGATAAAAGTTAAAATATACTGGTGTGTTTATCTCTTTCCACCATTTCTTTGATTTTATATTCTCTTCTAAAACATACTATTTATAGAAAAAATGTAAAAATACGCACATACGCACATACATGTGCATATAGCGTATTTACATATATGTATCTAGACCCATATATTAATATAATGTTTTATGAAAAATGAATCTTAAATATATTGGGATCCATATGCATTTTAGTCAATTAATATAATAAAAAGTACAAGATATAAAAGGCTTTTCAAAGTTTTTTAACATATTTTCATTTCTGAAACATATATAAATTTTCAATTCTATAACTAATATACTTTTTGAAATCAATGTTTTGCTTCTACAATTTGTTCGGGGCTACACAAAATCCATTAACGTTGAGTTGCAGAGTTTCTTTAATTAAAAAAATAAAATGAAATGAAAAAAAAAAGTAGAAAATATTTATGTTTTAGTCTTTTTAACAAGAAAAGTAAAAGGAAATTGATTGTTTTCCTCTCAAATCGGGAGGAAACAAAAGAAAGTGAAAGGGAATTTTTTTTTAAATATTTCATTTGATCATTTACCCTTCAAACTAGTTTAATTAAAAAATTAAAAAGATATAATAGTAAAATTATAGCATTTTTTTCTCTTTAACTCTGGAACACATAAGAATTTTCTTTTATTTTCTCATCATTCAAACTTTGAAACACAAAATAAATTATATCATTCTATTTCTCTTCTAAATTTTCTTTTGTAGTAAACTTGAAAACACAACATAAAAGATTATTTAATGGGGTGATCTTTTTATTTTTTTGTTATTTTATATATAAATTACTATTACATATAAAAGTTTAGGGAAAAATGTTTACTGAAACCCCTATCACTCTATCAGTGGTGGGTAAAAGCTACAGGACAACCAACAAACTTACTGTAATTTCAAGAAATAATATACTTAAAAGCAATCACATGAAAATAACAATAGTTTCCCTTTGAAAATGATTTTTAAGAAAATTAAAACTTTTGAAATAAAAATATACCGTAGCCGTTAAATGTAAACTTTCGTTTATTGATCAGGAATAATCCCAACTCAGGAAATGTTTACAAACACTCTCAACTTTGAACTTATTTTTCTTGAACAATCCTTTACTAACTGAGAGTTAACAATAGATAGTTTTTAGATGAAATGGGGCAAACTTTAAGCCATTATTCAACTCTGCCGCATCCAACTTCTATCAGCTTTATTTTTCGGTGTCTAGCCTACATAGTCACATGAAATTATTGAAATCGATCTCCAACGAGTCAAGTAGTTCAAATCAGAATATGAAATTTGATATGTTTCGGGATGCGTATGTTTTAGATTGACAGATCTGATGATTGATTTTAACTTTCTGCTTAGTGTGTTGCCCATATAAGTAGTTCACGTCGTCAAAAAACTAACGATGTTAACTCTCAGTTAGTAAGGGATTATTGAAAGAAAATAAATTCACAGTTAGGAGTGTCTGTGAACATTTCTTGAGTGAAATTAATCCCGACCAATAAATAAAAGTTAAGATTATTAAAATCTAATAATCTTTTTTTAAGAAAATTATATGAACATGACACATCATATATAAGAGTCATGTAAAAACTAAAAACCAATATTACGTAAAACATGACCGGATATAAAAAATATCAAAATAACAATAAAAACACAATTTCAAACACATAATGTCACACATTCTTATATTCTTATGGGTAAAGAAAAGGATATCTCAGTAAAGACATTATCTTTTAAAAGTAGAATAATAAAAAGAAAAAATAGCATGAATCTTTTATCTACATTATCAATTTTATCAGTCTTTTTATACATAAAATCAAAGACTAGGCATGCAAGTATTAGTTAAAGATATACTATTTAAAAACTGGTTGGTCAAAATATCATTTAAATGATCTTATAAATCAATGATTTTATTATCAATTGGTTGAAAATAACCATCTTATGATTTTTAAAATAGGTTATGAGTTTAAGTCTCACTTAGTGTAATATGTTTCAAGTGTATCAAAGTTGTACTACAGTGGTATTTGGGTGGGGGTTCCCATAAAATGGGGCCGGGCAGGGTCACTAGCTTTGTTTTTGTTTGCGGACGTGCGTGGGCTTTCACCATAAGTTTGCTCGGTGACCGTGCTTGAAATATTTGTTTGCCGTTCAAAAAATATGATGCGTATGAGATATGGGACATTTTACTTTTATGTGAATTTTAAGACAATTTATTAAGTACCCTTAGTAATTATATTTTTGTATTATTTTAAAATAAATGAATTGTTATTTCATTCTTGTTATTATGGTCGCATTTTTTATTTTCATCCAAAAATAGATTTTTTTTGCATCTGGCTTTGCAAAGTTTTAAAAATTACCATTTTCATTCAAAAAATTAATTTCATTATTTAAAATGTTAAACTGTCTACCATTAAAAGGGATAATTGTAACTTTACAAATAAAAAAAAAATCCTAATTTATGTTAACCTATTTTGTTAAAATTCCTTCATCTGTTATTGTTTTATCCATAAAACCTACATCAAACATTTTATCCTTTCATCTTCAAACCTTTCAACATAACTAAATCACGAGATTATCTGCTTAATCGGTGGGGGTGGGGGAGGATGGACCTCGTTTTTTTTATGGTCGAGAACCCATTGCGAATGTGTTGTATAATAAAAAGCATTTTCTCTAGTTGTCATCTTCCCTATATCTTGATTTTGTTCCACGTGATTATGGTTATATAAAGGGCTATTGGATTTTAATAATCCTAACTTTCATTTATTGGCCGGGATTAATCCCAACTCAAAAAATATTTACAGACATTCTTAACTTTGAGCTTATTTTCTTTCAACGATCCCTAACTAACTGAGAGTTAACACCGTTAGTTTTTCAATTACATGGACTGTTTTTATGGCCAAAACACTAAGCAAAAAGTTGAAATCAACTATCTAGTGCGTCAATCTGAAACTTCCGCACCCTAAAACCCATCAATCTTCACATTCTGATCTGAATCACTTAACTCATTCGAGGTAGATTTCAGGTGACGTTGGAGGCTAGACACCAAAAAACGGACTTGATGGAGCCTGGGCGGCGGCGTAGTTGAAAAATGACTCAATGTTGGCCTTATTTTATAAAAAAAAACTAACGGCGGTTAACTCTCAGTTAGTAAAGGATCGTTGGAGGAAATAAATTCAAAGGTTGGGAGTGTCTGCAAATATTTCTTAGTTGGGATTAATCCCGGCCAATAATAAAACTTGAGATTATTAAATCCAATAACCCTTATATAAATGAGGCATTTGGTTTTTAGTTTAAAGGGTGAATTTGTCAATTCACATATTTAACAATTTAAATTAA